>OX155967.1:18163924-18297866 GCA_944548615.1 Micropterix aruncella
ACTTAGGTAGTCAAGAATTAACTACTAGATTGTCAAACTATAAATACAAATAATCAAAATAGAAGCCTATATTTGAAGTAGTTAGTAATTCAAGTCGTGTAATAAAAGGAAAATAAGCACGACAAATCACACGCGGCGCGGGGGCACAGTGGTAAAGTCCCCCGATCTTAAATTGTAAGGTTCAGGGTTCGATTCCCGGCTTGGTCATCATTTAATAATAATAATAATAATTTTATTCATTCAAAACATAAATTTACAATTTTATTAGTTGCAGAATCTGACTAACTGGGCCATAGCCCGTACCAAGGAAAACTCTATGTATGGCGATGATTTATTCATGTGTACATAATATTAAAATCAAAAATACAAAATATGATAAAATATAAAATAGATAAGCGAATTCAAATTAAACTTATAATTATATTTAAAATGTTGATATAGCATGGTCATGGAAATAAATATTAATACAAAATGTCGTAATATGAAGTTTGTAGAACAAACAAATAAATAGTATTTAAATATAAAGTGTAGTGCAATGTATGACAATAATAATAATGCAGACCTTTACTTTAAAATATGGCTTATTGCCTTTTCCACCTCATTTCTACCAAGTTGAAGTAAATGTTGTGTAATTTTAGATTTTAATTGGATTGACTTAGTATGTTGGCATGTTTTTATAGATTCTTTTAGATGGTTATAAATTTTTGGCCCTATAAAGCTAAAGTGTCTTTGGGCGAAGGATGTTCGGGTTTTCTGTGCATTGTGTTTACAGGTTGTGGCGCTCCTCGTTGAAATTTTATGCTCAGCTGTAACGTGAATATCTTTACTTCTTAAGTAGTTAAGAAAGACTGTTTTTGCATATACCTGCCTGATGTCTAATATATTCAGCTCTGCAAACAAGTCGTTTGAGGGGTACCTTCGGGGCTTTTTGGCAATAACCCGAAGAAGCGCCTTCTGCGCTGTCATAAGCGGATTTAGAACAATACGTGTAGACCCTTCCCAACCTAGAATACTGTATGAAATTAGGCTATTTGCAAGAGCATGGTAGACATTTTTGAGAGATTTTAAGTCTAACACGTTACGAAGTAGCTTAAACACGTATATAAGTCTCTTTACTTTAGTCGCCACATCGTTTACAGGCTGTTATTAAATACCAGACCGAGATATTTAGCTCGAGTTTTATGTTGTATAGATGTACAGTTACATTGCATATTAAACAATAAATTATTTTGGGGTTTTGGGGTACATGTATGAATTTTTATACCTGTGTGCATAAAGTCCTGCTTGCCAGTAATAGAAAAGGTAACATAGTTTGTTTTTTCGCTATTTAATGATAATAGATTATTCTGGAGTCAAATATAAATATTGTTTAGACCGACTTCTGCGTTTTTGTAAACCGTCGACCAGGTCTTCCCTCGGAAAATTAAGGCAGTATCATCAGCAAATAGAACTGTTTTACCTCCTTTTAATGTAATGTTGGATAGGTCATTTATGTATACTAAAAATAAAATCAGGCCTAGGACACTTCCTTGTGGTACTCCGTAACGTATACAACCATCGACGCTATGTTTTCCATTTAGTTTCGTAACTTGTGTTCTATAAACTATTTTGCCATTGGAATAAATTTAACGGAATTGCATTTCAATCTGTCGATCGAAGCAATAACAAGACACATATTTACGCATGTTTTACGCACATACATATTAAACAGTTCATCTAGGGTTGCCTGTAAGAGATTTGGTATGATAATAAACCAGTAAAAGCCCATTGGTAAATTTCACAATACAGATTACAGAGCCCATTGTGAAATTTCACAACAAGCAAACAAACAATTAATTTCATACTGTCGACACTGTTTTCGGTCAACACCTACGTATAATTGGTGTTTTTATCTTTTACTGCGGTGTTTTAATATGAAGGCGAAGGGTGTAGCAATCAGGGCCTAACTATTCATTTCGGTTATAAATAATTAACGAGGGCGCGATTGTGTTGACTCGAGTTCGCCCCTGGCGTAACGCCCCGCTAGCCAACTAGGCGCTATTCTTAATTATGCATGCGCCTAGTGCGGCCCCTTTATTAGCAACAGCAACAAACAAGCTTTGGCCAACTATTTTCCTCTTAAATTAACACATCATTTCCCAAAATTTCCCAACACTACACTGATGTGTTTACTTTTACTTTCCTGGCGACGAAGAGGGAAAATATTGTGAACGCCATATATTTTTTTTGAGCTGAAAATGGAAAAATTATGTTCTGAGATCTATGGGACGATTAGGGCTGTTTCCAGATGGAAGTCTGTCTGTGTGTGTGTGTGTGTGTGTATTCCTCTACGACAGCGCCCAAACGCCTAAATCGATTGAGCTGAACTTTGGCAAGCCGGCATCATTTGGTCATGGTAAGAGTTGAAAAGCTGGTGGACGTAATCGATCCACCAGGGAGCGCGCTGTTTTTTACTGTCAACCACAATCATTTTAACTCTTTCCGTGACCAAATGAAGCCTGCTCAATCGGATCAAGCGTTTGGGCGCTATCGTGAAGCAATACACACAAAGATACACACATACACAGACACACACCCTGCCACGCAGACAGACTTTAATCTGAAATGATCTTAATCGCCTCATGGAGCTCAAAATGGACATTTCCGTCTTAATCTCTAAAAAAACACTAGAAAAACACTTGTACTGTTGTATAATATAAAGATAAACATAAGTTGTATAATATAAAGGTGTCTTAGGTACAACATTTGTAAATCGTTCGGTTTTTTTAATTATAAATGTCAAAATCTTGAGCATGTTTTGTGAACACCGTTGTGTTAAAGCTTTTGAGCTCATGTGCCGATATGAGCTTATTATGGAAGATTTATTTTGGAATTGGATGGATTTATTATGGAAGATAATATTTTTTAAATATTAGTCGTACACTTACCATTCTTACACACTTCTTGTTGAGCATTTAAATTCTAAATGGGTTAAGTGGTTATGTAGTAAATCAATAAAATCTGATCCAAGAGCCGCCATCTTTGTGACGTCATAGCTCCTCATTCCACTAGTTGAGAAAGTGACAACGTCATTTTGCCTATTCAGGAAACACCACTGAATAAGATAAGATAAGGTACCACTTGTTGGTATAATACCACTTTGGGAGCTAATGGGCCCATGATGAGGTGGCCACGATGACCCATGTGTTCAGGGTCGGTCACACTCACGGGTCAACACCCATCCGATGGCCTCCACGCATGGGGTGCGAACCTGGGTAGGACACTGGGTCAACCAGTCTCCCCTGGGAATCAAATCTCTGGCGCTCCTGGACGGTCTGCGCACCGAGCGGCGCAAGCCAATCGACTGTGCTCTCCGACTAACAGTCGGGGGAGTCTGGGAACTGTATTGTTTCCTATAGAGCGGGGGTGGTTGTCTACCTTACGGCGACTGCTCTTGAAATGACCATTGGCCATCCGATCCCGGTTCAGAGTCGGGCAAAGGACGCCTTGGTCCGCGATAGATTCGGTGCACACCGTTTCACCGCTTCGTAAGGGAGAGGACCGCCCAAGCGACCTCGAACTCGGAACCAATCGAGAGACCGGAGAAATCTGGTCACAATTGGAAGCAAGGGCGCGAGGGTCGGCCCGCCAGGTAACACTGGCTATCTCGCGGTAAGGCGTTGGCTTCTTGCGGGTTGTGACGTAGCTGGACGTTGGATTTGTTCTGTCCAAAGTCTTCTACGTTCACTGCAGGGCGATAGAACGAGAAAATCGTTAAAACGTCCTGTGGTGACGGGCTCGCTCGTTGTAGTTGACACCGCAAGTTGTTGGTATAATACGACTCAGTCCTACGAAAATCGTTATTTGACGACTTTATTCAACTTCGCCTCCCTAATAACTTTCCCTTCTCGTTGATTGGTGGGCCGTGAATATAAGAAACGAACAACAATTACATTATTTTTATTCATAAAATGACCAAAGTGTTTTTTTTTAGGCGTAGGAAATAAACTAAATTAATAAATTTCTAATGTACATATTCTTAATTTCTAATGTAATATTACCTATTAACATTTTTAGCTATTAGGCCTAACAATAAAAAATTTGAATGAAGGTAAAAAACAATAATTTAAAAAATTTAAAAACACGACCGACGTCGCGCCGCTGCAAATAGTGAACTTTTATATTTATAATTATTAAAAAAACAATTTGTGCGCAGAGAAAAGCACATTTTCAGGGAATAAAGTTCTTCGTTGATATCCGTTGAAACAAAATTAAATTAACTGATGCTCCGTTACGGCACCATTGACGCGTGTTACGTCTGTAAACATCCAGTGCTTAAAGACGATTGCGCATTCTGTGATAGACATACAGAAAATTAGCACGACAAACGACAATCACACGCGGCGCTGCGTGGTGGCACAGTGGTTAGATCGCCTGATCTTACATTGTGAGATTCAGGGTTCGATTCTCGGCTGGGTCATCTTTTGCCGATGGGATAAATTTAACGAAATTGCATTTTAATTCTGCCAATCGAAGCAAGGACAAGATACATACTTTCGCATGTTTCACGCACAGATACATATAAACGCTTCATAGTAGGGTTGGTTGTAAGATATTATCGTATGATAATAACCCCACCATCCATTGTGAACCCACCCATTGTGAAATTTCACAAAATAAAGAGTAGGGACAAGCAAACCTACAACCGAACGATCAGAATTATTTAAATTTGGACTGACTTGTCCGAAAAGTCGTGTTTTTGAAATAGGACCGTTTATTATGGAGCAGCGTGCGAGGTATACGTGATCGACTCATCCTGTTTCGATTCCTTGCCGCAAAGTTAAGTAACATAATTATCGTCATAGAAGCACTAGAGCAGGCTGATAACTAACTCGCTTAGCTCAGAAACCATACCCCTGTCTAATAATTAGTACCTCAGTATAACTAGATGTACATAACCCTTATAATAAGAAACTCGTCTTAACCCTAGAGAACTAAACCAACGTATATTCACAGTCACGGGCGTATATAAGGGGGGGGGGGGGGTTAGGGGGTTTGCCCCCCCCCCCCCCTTTAACAAAATATTCGGAACGAAAATGAGTTCACCATTCTTTTCGAGCAAGCAAAGCAGATGAGTTCAAGCGACATAATTGTACCAAGAACGACTGGAAGGCAAACCAAGCGCAGCAATGCTCCAGGAGAAACTGCCGAAATATTATTACTGTAGAAATGTAATTTACCCTTTCATTGACAGTGTGGTTACAGAACTTATTTTATTTAAAGGTAGGTACTTAAAGTAACATCATTTGTTACGTATCATTTGTCCGCGATTAACTTGCGTGTATTTTAATGTTTATGTAATTTTTAAATAACTGAGATTGGAGTTTAGAATTTTCCTGTTTTCTGCGTGAAGTCCGGCCAATAACTAGTTTATCTTTGTACATTTTTGTGCCCGCGGACCCCTCCTCCCCCCCCCCCCCCCCCCCCCTTCCATGTGAAAGCTATAGCTACGCCAGTGTTCACAGTTACATAATAAGTAAAAAACCTTCTTTGAGCGGACTACGCAATGAAAAACGTAAATTATTGTTACGGTTATTTGAATTAGGGAGGTCTAAATCTGAAAACTTGGTTTGTAAAGCGTATGTATAACGGTTAATTTAAAAATAATATTGTATATTTATATACATTATTATGCATATATTAATAGTATCATATTTTTATTTATGTTATTTCAAGTTTTTTTAAATACTGCTTTTAAAATTGTATTTATATATTTTAATTAATTATAAATATGTTTATACCATATAGCATCTATTATTTATTAAAATCGTATTTACGTATATGTGTATTTGCCATATTGTATTACCTATGTTATTTATTTATTCTGATATATTATTCAATCTTAATTAAGCACATTCATTGAATATAAAAATAAAAAGGTTTTTTTTACTTTAATTAGGCTAATTGTTACGTAAGTTGTTTTACTTATTTCAATTATTTACTCTGACCCGCCTAGATACGAGACATTTAAGTCCTAGTTAGGTGGGCACTGAGCATTAGCTGCATTTCGGTGTTCAATTTTTCCGAGTTACTTATAACATTGGTAACAATGGGGCTAAATGTACAAACAAATAAATGAATAAAGTATTAAAAAAAAAAAAAAAAAAAAGTTCGTGTGAACGAGACAGAGCAGTACGTCAGAGCGGAATGTGATTTGAACGGTTAAAACTACCCACCGAAGACAAAGAATCTAAATATAACACCTCACGAAATGTGTTCAAACTTATTCGGGCGTTTATAAGTTCGACAGGTAGTTTTGGTGCAGAAAATCGACGACAGTTCATTTCATATTCTTTTCTAACATATTGCTGTCTCGTCCGATTGAACTAAGTTCCTATTTTAGTTCACGAATAAACGGTCTGACGACCAGTTTTACAAATGCACGTTTATGCCGAACAGAAAAATAATCGGTTGTGTCATCCCAACACGTTCCCGGCAAGTAGACAAAGACTGATGGGCGTCTTCTCCCTGTTGGCGGACGAACCAGATTGGTTTACGTTCTATCTATTAGTTATTAGCTGAGAAACGAACCGCCCCGCCCGAGTCGTTAATATTTGATTAAAATGTATGGCCGAATTGATTTTTTTTAGTGTTGCTTGTATATGAGATATTCGAACCAAAATTTCACAAGGTGAAATATATTTCGGCCCAACAAGGCACCTGTGTACAACAAGGCCTAGATAAGGCGGGATAGGAACCCACGGAAGAAAAAGAATATTTTCAACCCCCTCCTCCCCCAACCGCCCCCAAGAAAGCAAATCTAGTAGGTATTTTTGCAGTATTTTCGTAGTATTAAAATGTCTATTTTACAATATGGCTCGTTTCTCGGCTAGCCTCGGCTGGCTCGACATTATAATATGATTAAAAGTGTTTTTTTTTGTGTCGCTTGTATAAGCCCCGGCGCGCACTTTCGGCCTGGCAGCGGCGGCCAACGAGATACTACGAAATGTATTATATGGAATTGCCGTCGGGCGCGCGCGCACTTGGACCGCTCGGTCAAGTGCGCGGTCGACGGCGATTCCATAGACGGATGTTACACGTTCAATCTGGCATCAGTTTAGTCCCCGACTTTGGTCAGACTGACGGGAAACTGATCGTTTATCGCGTTGACTGATGGACTGAACTGTTGGATTTTCATATATTTTAATAATTTCTAATAGTCCATCAGTCAGTTCATGGATCAAGGTCGCGGACTGAACTGATGCCAGATTGAACGTGTAACACCCGTCTGACATTTCGTAGTATCTTGTTGGCCGCTGCGGCGTGGCCACCGCGGCCAGGCCGCAAGTGCGCGCCGGGACTAAGAGATATTGCAACAAAAATTTAACAATGTGGCTATGACGCATGTGTGTACCAAACTTCAAGTCCATACGTCCAATATTTCGAGATTGATATCTGACTAGTGCGCCCCCTGGTGGACCGATTTATACAACGTTTCAACGCAAGCCATGACCAAATGAAGCCTGCATACCAAATTTCAGTTCAATCGGATTACCTAAGCGTTTGGGCGCCATCGTGGAGGAATATAAATCGACACAGACAACACACACAGACAGTGATCTTAATCATTTTCATATGAACGATTAAATGTACACCAATTTAAGATAAAAGTAAAAAAATGGCTCCTTTACGAAGTAGATCGTACAAAGACTGAAAAAGAATTGCTTCATACAATAGTTTAAAATATGTGTATATGTAGATGTATGTGTGTGTGTGTTATTATATATGTATGTATGTATGTTTGTATTGTGTATATGTGTATATATGTATGTAACTAACCCTTTATCATATATATTTGTAAAAATATGTGTACTATTTTATGCCATTATCTTAGTGTTAGTATTGAAAGTAGTCTATTAGTCAGTATTACTCAAACGTCAGTACTACTCAAAAACAAAGGCTATATATTTCGTATGCTCAGATACAGGCTGTTCGGTCTAGTTGGGCATTCGTCTAGAATGATCGTATGGGTTGTGTTCATTTTTTTATTGCTTATATAAATAGTTACAAATTATCTGTACGATCTCACTGTTAACTCTCTACCAAGTTGTAACAAATAAATAAATAAATAAATAAATAAATAAATCATCTCGGGGGCCTCAAAATAAATATTTCCGTCTTCATCTCGAAAAAAGTTGTACCGCGTTCACAATACTTTCCCTCCTGCTCGGTTGGTGGGCCGGAAAATTAAAACGTATATTTCTAAAAGGTTGATCTCATTAGTTTCCGGCGCTGCATTCTGAAGTGTCCGTGCTAACATTTTCAGGCAGAAACCGCGCAGCTCCTAATTAGCCGGGACGGAATGCGTCCATTCACTTTTTCAGCGCTAGAGTAATAATGAACTTTCAAGCTTTCGGCTTAAAGTTTCAAGTGGCGAACAATGAGAGCTGCTCCGAGCTGAGTTTCCCGATAATGAGACGATAACAGGTTTAATGAATAATTTGGTAATAATAAGTTTTGACATAAACAGTTCGCTCGTTGCAGTGATCACAGTATACCGAACAGTAAGCGCTCTCTTGAGCGGCAGAGCGATGCGAGGGAAGTGAGCACTTTGGAGCTGTCATCTACAACGGGCGAACTAGACACCTCAGGCTGTTATAACGATATAGATCGTTCTTTCAGCCGCAAGGTGATTACACAGTGACTCAGGGACAACACAGTAGGGCGGTGATCGTTCTTTCAGCCATGGAATGAACGTAGAAGACTTAGAGACAAGACAATCTACCATCTAGCTCCGCCAACAAGCTCGTAAGAGACCAAAGCCTTACGGCGAGGCACCGGGAAAGGTACCCAGCGGGCGGCCTCACCTTTAACTACCAGTTTTGGTAGAATATCTACATCTAGAGTTAATCTTCAGGATACCTCTGTCCTCCCGACTGGTTACAGGTCTGAAGTCGCTTATGCAGCCTCTTATACCTGCTGTATTACAGCGGCAATTCAGTTTAATTTATCGCGGACCTGGGCGTCCTTTGCCCGTAGTGCCACACCGGATCGGGTGGCGCAAAGTCATTTTAAGAGTGGCATGACAGCAGGTCAACATCCACCCTCGCTGCTTAGGAGACAGTATATTTTTATAGTCTCCAGATTCCTTTAGCAATTAGTCAGAGCGCACAACTGATTGGCGTCGCCGAACAGGGCGCAAACCGTCCAGTAGCACCGGGATGCAATCCCACCAGGAAAAACCGGTCCACCAGCTTGTGAGGCCTGAGATTCAAGAGTCTTACCGCACGAGGAGGCTTCTGAATAGGAGCTAAATCCTGAATTCGACCACTCCATCATGTGCCCGCAGTACGTACGGCCATAAACGAAATGAATGATAAATGAATGGGTGATGAATGAGTGAGACCGACGCACATGCCCAAGGCCGTCGTTGGGACGGGCGCCCTTTCGCCGCGCCGCGCCGCGCCTTTGAACTTATCTACTACCGATGGATCGGAACACCAGCGCAAGCGCGACGGTTATCACGACCTGTAAGGCTTGGCGCGGCGTAGTTTGGCCTGCGAGCGCGGGAACGCGGCTACTAGTCCGGTTACTACTCATTACTGAACATACAGCACGCCGTGGGAACGCGGCTACTAGTCCGGTTACTATTCATTACTGAACATAACATAGGTAGTCAAAAATTTCAAAATAGTCCTGTAATTCATTTAAATAGATAACATTGGCAAGTGTTAAGCGAAAAGGAATTACTTTTGATTTTGTAATGTTTAGACGTACCTAATTCATTAGCATTAAACCAAATTCAAGTGTTGATCAATCGTATATCTAATTATATTTATTAATGATTCTTTATTTTTGTCACAGAAGATAAGAGATGTGCCATTTGCAAACAGTGTAATGTCATCATTCTCGGATGACCCACAACCCGGCAAGTCATTTGTTTACACTAAAAATAAAAATGGACCTAGAATAGAACCTTGAGGTACACCCTTTGTTATCAGAATTGGTTGGCTACTTGTTCCATTTATTTATGTTGTTTGAAACCTTTTTTTGTAGGTATGATAGAATTAGATTTAACCCTTTGTCTCTGATACCATAGCTTCTAATTTATTTAGTAGAATATTGTGGTTAACGCAGTCAAATGCTTTTGATAGGTCACAAAATATACAAATAACTGTTTTTTAATTATCCAACCTATTCGATACCAACTCACGCCCTCACTACAAGATTTAGCCAGATTTCTTCGTCCTCCGGCCTGGTCACGGATTCGAAGTCGCTTGCGCGGCCTCTACCTGACGTAAGTGGTTATTCAGTTTGAATATTTTGCGGACCGCGATGCTCTTTACCCGCCATGATCACTCGGGATCGGGTGGCCGACGGATCGATTTAAGGGTTGAAGACGTCAGGTCGACGACTACCTTCCGCTGTCATAGGAAACGTACGTCTCCAGACTGCTTGTTATTTGCCAGCTGGGCATTCAACACCAAGCAAACCGAATGGTGCACCCACTTCCTAGTTCCGCCCGAGGTATTTCCCCCGTATCCGCGATCTTCTGATCCCAATTAGCTGGGGATTTAGTGCGATGTACCCTGCATTTTGTGATTAAAGGCTCATACTTGGCACAATTGTTCCTTAGGTGGTCCTGAGTGGATTTAGACCGGAAGCCATCTGTGACCACCCCGCGGGTGGCGGGGGGAGGGGGTGGAAGTTTGATTCCGCCGCGCGTCACTTTGAGCCCTATATCTCTCGGACTATAGGTACTACGGCAAGTGGGATATCATTTTCAGGCAACTGAATGATAATGAATTCATTTCTGAAAGAAAAAAATACCTATCCATAGAAAAAATATGAAATAGATGGTAAAATCCAAAAATTGTTGACATCTTTTTTTTACATATACGAAGTTTACTTTTTATCCATAAGAGGTATCGGTATGAAAAAAATATATTCTGAAAGCCACACTTATCTAAATTACAGACATATATTTTTTATTAGACTGCTATTGTAAAATATGAGTGAAAAAAATATAATTCATCGCACGGCAGACCGGCGTATTTCGTCCGTTACGTAGAGACGGGCATCGAACCAAGTTAGATAATTACTTATCGGATTATTTTGTTTCAGCGATTGGCCAGTGAGTTAAAAACAAGATGTACAATCGTTATTATTATTATGATAACTATATTATTATTGCTTTTTATATAAAAAAAAAAAAAATTCATCATTCACACACCGTACCTAACTGATATTTGTGCACCTACCTTGAATACCTAAGTATTAATTTGTCTGCAATCCCTACCACTTCGTTGAAAAAATAATAGTAAGTAGTATATATGATATAAGCACATACCTACCCATACTTACTTAATTGCTAGGAGAAACTATTAAAACACTGAAAATTGGCTATTCTTTTGAATGCCTATTTTCAAATTTTTCATTTCATTTCAGGTGAAACAGGGGCAAAACCTACGCTCTTCGTGGTCCTATAAGTGAAAAATGTATGGGCTATGACTTTACAAATTTTATATCAATTTAGATGATGAATTTGTACTTTTAGTTTTTAAATGTATGATTAACTTTAATCTCATTATTTAACACTTTACTGACTACTTTGTATAGGTATTACCTACTATCAATAACTTTTAATACGTTTTCGAACGTATTCGAATTATTGACTATTTCAATTATTAGGCTTCTACTTTGATTATTTAACTTTTTACTGGCTATTTTAGTTAGTATGATGAGTAACTCTTAGTAGGTACCCATTTAAATTCTTGACTCTTTTAATTAATAAGCCTTTATTTTGTTTTGTAATAAGATTTTAAAATAAAATTAGTTTTAGTAGGTTCCAAAGTTTCTAAGATACTTTTTTCCAATCTAATAGCTAAATTCTTAACAACTTATGTATGTTAAGTAAAGATTAGAGCAGTAATTAGACTCACTACCTAATAATACAAATATTTTGCCACGTCCAAGAGCGGGTTTTAGCCACCAATTGGACAAGACGTAAATGTTATGAAGTGTTATATACCTAATATATCCTATCTATACTTACTTAATATAAAACATACATTAGAGTTATTATCTGAGGCAGACGCAATATCATGACAGCAGAGGTACTGGTGGTGTTTTCCAGTACCTTTGTGCACTCACAGCTCCTCAAGCTTGATAATTGTTGTAATTTGCACTTCTGCTGCTGCTGGTCCTCGAAGTCAGTATCCACAGTCAGTAGCATAATTTTTGTCAAACCATGAGCGACATTGTCAGATACATGCACATCATGCGAGTGTCCACATCTTCGTGGTTACGTATCACGTAACCACAAAGAAGCGTACGCTTTGTATCACGTGTGATATTGGTTATAATATTTGGTCCACCCATATTGCAAAGGTCCTTGCCGTTGTCAGAGCATACAATTCTTAATTAAGGAATTGTTCATCATCAAATTAACCTAACCTTTAGGTAGTTTCGTCGTAGCAGTGACCCGTGTTCTTTGAACCTTTCCTCTGTTAATATTCTTTATGCTTTCGTTGTTATATGTCCCAAACAATATCTAATTTTAAAACCATGTAAGTTCTTTGCAAAGAAATGGTATACATACTGGTGTACCTATTCTCCAAAGTCTTTCTATGGCCAGAACTCAGCATATGGACTAATGTAGATCCATCTAGAATTTTCGATGAGACTTGTGGGGCGTTTGGAATGGTTGCAGTGCCAAAAATACTGGTAATCGATTTTAGTAGGTGTGACCTTGTTCCAGACCGCAATTTATGTGCTAGAATACTGGCTTGGTTTTCTTGCGCCAAGAATGAATCGAGATCTTCTACTATAATTGCTTTATCACAGGTTGCAATATAAAATTTTCTGAATAGACTGCAGTCATTCTCCAGGTCTCTTATCTTTGCTTTCATTTTGCTCTCACTCTTTTTTTACGTGTTTTAATAACTTGTATAATTATATTGTGTTTATACTTGTTGTAAAAGGAGAGATTACTGAGTTTGGTTGGATCCAGTAAACTTTTTTTTAGAGTTTGTATGTAATCTTCCTATACAAATGTTATGTATTTAAGAGCAATAGATTTATAAGATCAATAACTCTTTGCCGCTTTTTCTATCTTTAATACTGCATTTACAACTTCAGTACATAGAAGTCTGGAGACTGTTCGACAAAAGGATTTCCTGGAGTATTTATTGTAGCTACCGGTGATTGCAGGTCTAGAATAAAGTTCTTCCTTTTTGCGTTAGTGTCAGATGGCTGCCGTATTCATCTGTTGCGCTGTTCTCAGTATCAAAATACAAAAAATCCGGCTCAAGACTATAAACGGTATCTACCAATGCAGGTCCAGCGAGAAGCCGCTTAGTCAGGGTTTTCAGTCAAACCAATCAATTCTGTGATGTGTAAAATAATATTATGTTGTATAATGAAGAACTAATCACAAACTATTTAGCGTAACGATGAATGTAAGTGTAAAAATAGGTCTTATTTTAATATGGTATTCATTTGCTCATGTGCTTGGTCCAAAGCCATCCCCGTAAACTTGCGATAGCTTTTTCGATCCAAAATTTACACATTTTCAAAGAGCTCCGCACGGCAGACAAATTCTTTCACTGTTTACTACTGAACTGAGTCTGGAAGCAGTACCGTTTCCTATAGAGCGGGGGTGGTTGCGGACCTTACGGCGACTGCTCTTGAAAAGACCATCGGCTACCCGATCCTGGGTAAACAGCCGGGCAAAGGATGCCGTGGTCCGCGATAGATTCGGTATACACCGTTTCACCGCTTCGTAAAGGAGAGGACCGTGCAAGCGACCTCGAACTCGTAACCAATCGAGCAAGGCGTTGGCCTCTTGCGGGCATGTGGCGGAGCTTGGCGGTGTATTCTTTTGTCCAAGTTTTCTGCGTTCACTTCACGGGAG
The DNA here is from genome assembly GCA_944548615.1 of Micropterix aruncella. NCBI lineage: Eukaryota > Metazoa > Arthropoda > Insecta > Lepidoptera > Micropterigidae > Micropterix > Micropterix aruncella. The sequence goes on from OX155967.1 coordinate 18,177,819, forward strand.
AGAGAACGACTAATGTGACGGGTTCGCCCGTTGTAGTTGACAACTCTATATACTGAACTGAGTGGGTGGACCAAAAGGTCCACCCACTCAGTTCGGCGGGGGCACCTCAAAAGAGCGAGTAGTGCCCGCACCGCCCCGAAGCTTGACGGACTTCTCAAAGCATTATAACGTATGGTAAAATGCCCTCCCTTATGTAATCAAGCAGGTATGGGAAGGTACCTATGTACTTTTATGTACTACTTACTATTATTTTTTCGACGAAATAGTTGGGATTACAGAAAAAATAATACTTACGTAAGTATTTAAGATATGTGCACAAATAATCAGGTACGGTGTGTGAATGATAAATTATTTTTAATAAATAGGAAAAAACAATAATAATATAATTATTAAAGTAATTATAATTATTGTACTTGTTATTTTTAACTCACTAACTTATCGCAGAAACTAAATAATCCTAAAAGTACTTATCAAACTTCGCTCGATGCCCGTATCTACTTAGCAGGCGTAATACACCGGTCTGCCGTGCGATGAATTATATTTTTTTCACACATTTTTTACCATGGCAGTCCAATAAAATATATACTGGTGTAATAAGGATAAGTGTGGCTTTTGGAATATATTTTTTGAATACCCATACCTTTTATGGTTAAAAAGTAAACTTTGAATATGCAAAAAAAAGATGTAAATGATTTTTGGATGTTACCAATTATTTCATATTTTTTCTATGGACCGGTATTTTTTTTCTTCCAGAAATGAATTCGTTATTATTGAGTTACCCGAAAATGATATCCCAATTGCCCTAGTATCTACAGTCCGAGAGATAAAGGGCTCAAAGTGACGCGCGGCGGAATCAAACTTCCACCCCCACCCCCCGCCCCCCGCGGGGTGGCCCCCGATGGCTCCCGGTCTAAATCCACTCAGGACCACCTAAGGAACAATTGTGCCAAGTATGAGCCTTTAATCACAAAATGCAGGGTTCGCATACAAACTGTTGCACTAAATCCCCAGCTAAATCACCTCCGACTGCATGATTACAGCCGTGGCAGCAGCTCACATTGGCCCTGACATGGTAAGCCCCTCTTCGAGGAGGCTACCAGATAGGAGTTAAACCGCGAGTTGGGCATTCCATGTGACATAGATTTTTGGCCAACACCACCCAAGCTACACGGAACCATTAGGAGCCTAGGAAAGTAAGCAGAGGGACACGTCTCGGCAAACTCCTTTGGTTGGCGTTACGCGCTCGCTGTTAATGCTCCCAGCGTCATCTGAATGTCGCTGGCGCAAAAGGGTTGACAAAACGTACTACGGAGTTGAGTTATCTACCTAATACCATGAATATATAATCGATGCTGTTACCCAATTCGGTCTCGATCTCTGGATGGAAACAGTGGATTGAGCGACCAGTCCGACTACCATCTCATTCTATCCTGCCATAACATACGCGACCGTTAGTCGCGTTACGAACAGCGCGAGTAGAATAGATGGTGACATCGAAATACTGCAACGCATGACCCCTATGAATCCATAATATCGCTGGACTTTCGAGGACCTCGAGGTCCGCCGAATTATTTATTTTATTTTAATAATAATAAGAACCTCTTACTATTATTATTAAAACAATATTTTCGCTTCATAAATGAAATACGAAACGGCGACATTATTGTCCACATATCAATATCTTACAACTAACCAGTGCAGTGGTTAGTAACCCAGTGCATTGATACATATCGTTGTGGAGATAATCAAACAAATAAGTTTGTATGCATAAAAATCCAAACTATATACTATATTTAAAACTAAGAATGTCAGAGGAAAGGAAATCAGGAGAGGAAGAAGAGAATTCGTTTCGGCGAGATTCGTATATTTGCTGGGAGGCCGTTCCGTAGTCTTGGACAGTATTTTGACAAGGAATGTTGAGTAAATTTACAAAGGCTGACCAAAGTACGAGACCGTGGGAACCTAATAGTACACGATATAAAGCAGCAAGTGTAAGTACATTTCTCCTTTTACTGTCAACCACTTTGACTGTACCCTATATTCGGACACTTGATGATACTTACGTAGACCGATGATGATTAGTATTTACAGTGGCGGATCTATATAAAGGCTTTTTGGGCTGCAGCCCAGGGCCCAGTGGATATAAAGGGCCCCAGCCTCCATTGAAAATAATGGACAATATTGTGAATTAAAAAATAAATTCTCAAATTTTCCAAAATCCTATCATAAGGTTGGCAACCCTGAGATCAAATTCTCGCATCTATTCCGGGGGACTCCCCGCCGTTTGTTTTCAGTGTATTTTCTCGCAATCGCAGTCATTCGCAGCGAACAAGCTTCATGTATCAATTTCTTGGTCGATGGGGCGAACCGCTAGCGCCAATTCTTTTGCAATACCTTTATTTTAAAATCTTTATTCATAGAAATAACATTTATGTATTGCAGTTGAATTCCTACCGAGGCTAGTGCCTTGTCAATAGGTAACTAGTAATAAATGTTTGTTTAAATTTTACTTATATTAACTAGCTTTACATACTACTACTTGCTTAATTAAGCTACTAATTAAAATATTATTACAATTAGTATTAATGATGTTTTGTCTATTTTAGGGAAAAATTAAATGTGTGTGTGTCAATTGTGTTTGAGTGTCTGTCATATTAAACAAATAAAATATTTTATTGTCCTCTTTTTTTATATATTGTGTACCTAGTAACATAGACATCATTATCGAAAACAGTTTTTTGGAAAAATGGCAACTAGTTGATTAATTAGGCAGGCCCCCAAGTAATATTAGCCCAGGGCCCCACAAACGCACGGTCGGTCCGCCCCTGAGTATTTATACATTTTGCAAACGTTCACGTTTGTTGAGTAGCTCCACTGATAAATCGACATCTGCATAGTCAAGAATGAGTAAGAGGAGAGACTGTACAAAAGTGTAGGTATTTTATTGGTACATTGAGGTATAATTTCAAAGCAAACACGTTATGCCTTCCCGCTCTATCAGCACAATTGAGTTTTAAAGTCTCCACTGACGCATACCTTCTGAAGGTGCCATGTCACTATTATACTACATGATTAATTACCACGGTCAAACACGGATAAAAAGTACAAAAAGTACAAAAAGTCCAACTTTTATTTTGCAATCGATCAATCAATCTGATACTTGCTGTATTATCCACTTTCTCGTGTTTACCCCCCAGTCAATAATTGACATTAATAAGAGTTAGGCCAATGCCTATAATAAGGATAGTATCAGATAAATATGGTATATTAATATAGATTCGAGGCACTTGAAGCTCTCTGTTTAGATCACCGGAACTCTCTCGTGGATGCATCTTGCTTTTACGCAGCAGAAGTTGATTGTCGGTTCGCTTCCCTTCTTCGCTCCTGGTTGGTTTATATATTTGACTGAATAGAGTTGTCAACTACAAAAGGCGAACCCGTCATCTCCCGTGAAGTGAGCGCAGAAGACTTGGACAAAACAGTCCACCGTCAAGCTCCGCCACATGCCCGTAAGAGGCCAACGCCTTATCCGCGAGATAACCAGGTATGCTACCCAGCGGGCTTACACTCACGCCCTTATTTCCAATTTTTTTTATATATTTTTTTATTTTAAGTATAACATGAAATTCATAAAGGGGTCATACTAAGACTAAGTAATGGTGCGAAGTAAACGAGAAACAGAACAGGGCCAAGTACACTGCCTTGAGGTACACCAAAGCATATTTCGACACTGTCGCTTTCTTTGCCGTCGACCACCAAAATCTGTGACCTATCCTTCAAATAACTTGTTATCCAGTCATTTGCGTGTCCTTGTATACCATATCCAATAAGCTTTTTTTTAGTATTGCATGTGAAACAGTATCAAATGCTTTAGACGGGTCGAGGAAAACTGCCATGGCTTTTTTACCTTGATCAATAATATTTGCTACTGATTGAGTGACGAAATTAATGGCGTCATTTGTCCCTCGTTCTTGTCTAAAGCCGTATTGATGATCGGAGAGAAGGCCCTCGGAGTCCAAGAAATTAACGAGCTGTGATTTAGCAATTTTTTCAATTATTTTTGAAAACAGGCTGAGCAAGGAGATAGGCCGATAGTTACTAATATCATCACTGCTACCAGACTTGTACATAGGTATTACTTTAGCCCTCTTAAGGCAATGAGGAAAAACTCTGGTTTCAAAACTTAAATTAATAATTATATGAACGATATTATAGGCTCTACAATCCAGTCCTCCGCATATTTCACGAGGTCACTAGGAATTGCATCACAGCCAGGGGCACATTTTTTTAGGTTCCTAATTATTCTGCTAACCTCGTTTGTGTCAGTAGGAGTGAAGTTGAATAGTGATATATTTTTTCGCTCACTCTTTATTGAGTTTGATAACATGTCCTCAGTAGAGTCCATATCTCGGAGTATACGCTTTGCCAGATTTTCCCCAACAGTCGCAAAATACTGATTTGAAAAGTTAAGTGTTTCTTGAGGATACTGATCAATACAGCGGACTTCTTGTTCTTTTTTAACAGCTTTAATTTTGGACTGTTCTTTTTTTCCGACAGCTATGTCTTTTATTATGTCCCATGTCTTTTTCTTGTCTCCATTGACTTCATTTAACAAGTTCTTGTAGTAGTCGTATTTAGATTTTTTAATAAGCCTTTTGCACATATTACGGTAGTTTCTGTAATATTTCAGTAGTTGTATGTCGTTAGGATTTGTTTTATTAGCTTTGTGAATTTTGTCGCGTTTTCTGAGACTTAATAAAAGACTATCTATTATCCATGGTTTTATTTTTAATTGCGACCAGATTACTCCGGTCTCTCGACTGGTTACGAGTTCGAGGTCGCTTGCACAGTCCTCTCCCTTACGAAGCGATGAAACGGTGTAAACCGAATCTATCGCGGACCACGGCATCCTTTGCCCGGCTGTTCACCCAGGATCGGGTAGCCGATGGTCGTTTCAAGAGCAGCCGCCGTAAGGTCCGCAACCACCCCCGCTCTATAGGAAACAGTACTGCTTCCAGACTCCCCCGACTGTTAGTCAGAGTGCACAATCGATTATATCACGCCGCACGGTGCGCAGACCGTCCAGGAGCGCCAGAAGGCCTACTCCTAGGGGAAACTAGCTCTAAGGCCAGAGTCCTGCCCGGGCACGCACTTCATGCGTGGAGTCCGCCGGATGGGTGCTGACCCGGGAGTGTGACCAACCCTGAACAAAATGGCTCTTCGTGGCCAACTCAGCAAAGATTGAATTGAAAAGTTGGACTGTTCAAATTTAAAAATAAAAATGCTTTTTTTGTAGCAAAATTTTTATCGAAAGTTGCTAATTTGCTCGTACTGATTCACCCACGTCGAAGATGCCAGGTATTTGAAACGCACCCTGTAGGTATATCAAGACCCGCATGGATAATAATGTAAAATATGTATTTTACCTCTTACCGGTAAGTTGTACGCCTCTGAAAAGCCTATGAAAGCAAGGAGCCTCTGAAAACAAAACGAACAGGGTTACATTGAGCAGCCCTGCTCGTTCGCCTGCGGTTTCTTCGTCGAGCAACACTTTTGACAGCCGCCCGTTTCACTTCCTTTGAAGGCTGAGGTGCCCGCGATCCGTTTACACTTTTGATTAACCCCTCAAGCCCCGATTGGCCGATATCGGCCACAAAACGATTCAGCGTGACGGCCCCGTTTTAATTTTATTTTAATTTAATTTGTTTGATTTTATTATGTTTTATTATGTTAATATGTTTCATTTTAATTATGGGTACAGTGGTTTGGCAGTAATTAATGTTTTGGTGAGACAGTGTCGTAATTCAATTTTTTTACTAATTTTTACTAAATTTTTTTGGGACAGCAACTTGTCAATCGGCTGAGGGGCCGAGGCCTGAAGGGTTAAGGTGAGTAACATCACGCACTACTATGCCTATCCACCCTTTCGCACCTTTATCACACCTTTGATCACTCACTAAGCGAACCCTTTTATGCCTACTTAATCTAATATTATCAAGACGAAAACGCGTCGGAGGGCTGCGAAGGTCACTTATACTTCACTTTGGTTAGCCGAGTCGAGACGCAGAGTGGCTATCGAAAATAGAAATACATATTTGAGATAAGTATTTAATAAATATACGGCCCGACTGGACTCAGACGTACTGTAGAGTTGCTTTTTACTACTACTTCTCACTTCTATTTCTATCTGTGAGTTATGATTTTATATTCTCTATGTTATGTTAAGATACTTTCAAAGTCTATTGGCCCACCACATTGGGACGTCATTTGTAGAGAAGATTTTACTATATCTATTTCAATATGTTACCACCATACAGCGACAGTGATAATATTACCTTCAAGAGGGATAGGCTTCCAATACCTTGCCTAATAATTTCCCTCTTTGTATTTACTTCCTCAATGAAACAAATCTTCTCCAATTAATAATCCATATATTAAACCAAAATGCATATTTAAACAATTAAAATTATAACTTTTTCTATTTTAGTTTAAGTACTATTATTGTGAATTATATTTATAATAATGAGCGCCTAATTCACCACAAATATTTACAATTTATTCTTTGAGTTATTTTCGATCGATTATTTGTCGATGACAACAATGGCTGCGTTCAGTCGATTGTTAATAAAATAATATTAATATTGATAATGCATGAGTTTAAATCTCCGCCGTGAAATTCGACAATTAGATTCTAATCCTTTATTTATTTAAATGTGTTCAATGTCAATTTATATTGAAACATGAATCGTAATGTTTACATACAACAATAAAATTACTTATAAACTAACACACTGTCAACTAGTCGATGGCGTTCCAGTGATATAATGAATTTAAATGACCGCAGTCGCTAATGCCCGATATAAACTACGACCTGGTTACCATTCAGTCCACTGAATGTCCATATGGTTTTCGTTCTATTATTTCTATTAATACTATTCCCTCCCCGTTATCCTTGAAACCCCATCGATCAGTCAAAACAAAAAAAACCTTAATATAATCTACAATTTTCCTTATCTTTAATCTTATTCTAACATTCAGTATAATTCGAATGTTTCCTTAACTAGTTTCCAAATTAAAAGCACATTTATATAATGGCTGATGTCTAAATCAATGGAGTTAGCAAAGGCTAACTCTCTTCCAAATTAAATAATAGTCTGACTAGAGGTTACCTCGTAGAACTGTCAACGACTATTCATATCAATCGATGTTAAATGCCTCATTTTTAGTTAACGTGCAAATATGTAGAAATCACGCATTTACGTTACAACTACTTAACATTCTAATAATTTCAACAAACCCACAAAACTCGAATATTTATAACCCCAAAAAATATACAACAATGATAATATTGGTTGCTAGCTTCGGCCTAAATAATTAAATAACGCCAGCTTCGGCAAAAATAAACTTACATATTTTTAGTACATCTTTGCCGACAATGACTCTCGGCTATACTTCCCCGTATTTACAGCTGCATTCACATTATGCACTTATAACTAATGTCAATTTCTTCGATGCGTGTCGCCTTTCTAGAAATCTGCCATCACCAAGAAGAATGTCTCTTTAGAAACCCCAGCCGCTTACTATCGTACTGCAATTTTCAAGCCGTTACTGCGTTTTCGTCAAATGTTAATTGTATTTCACCGCTATGTTATGCACCTCCGAAGAACGCTCGCAATGTTGTGACATATTGGTCTGACTTTGCCTCGTCGCCATCTTGATATAATTTCCGTATTGCAACCCGACGAAATCTCGTACTTCTATTTTAATTGAAATGTTGGATTTTTACATGCCAACTCGCGTAGCTCTCTCGATTCACATTTTTAGCACTGGATTTTCAATTATTTGTTCGTTTTAGTGTCTTTGTAAAAAGCGCCTCAATGACGAGTGCGATAAGCGTTTCTGTGATCTACGATCTGCACACTTTATACGAATTTAAACGAACTGGGCACTAAGATGCTTCACAGCATCTCAGTGCCCTTATTTTAAACTGTTCTATCCTCACATCTGAGCCCCAAGATATACTTTTCTTTCCCAAACTTTCGCAGCTTTAGTGCGTGCAACTAAAATTTCTTAATGGATACCGGAAGCAACACGTCCATCCCTTTTATAACACCCTTATCGATATGACCTTTTTTTAATAATTTAACCCACAACTATTGACTAATCAATCACAAAACGATCTGATTTATCTATTTTTTTGTTAAATAACGCTCTGCCACATTGGTAACAAGAGAATTTCTTAACGATAATTCGTGCTTCTAATTCTACATATGACTTTAAGTATTTATTTTTACGTATTATGAGAAATTGATGTTTCATATTCGGCGGGAAATCATCATACTTTGACTTCACCTTGCCGCCTTTCTTGTGCATCGTTTCCGCTTTCGCATTTGAAAGCGAAATAATATAACTATTTTATTTCAATTTTATTTATTGATAGTATTTTTATCTAGTAATTCCTCTATTTTAATTAAGTGTTTCTAAATTTCCTCATTTTAACTATTAAATTTTATTTTGACTGGCAATTATTTGGTGAAAAATTCTTTGGACATCATCGATTCGGCTTTCTTCCATCGATGTCGATTATGTTTTCCAATTTCTCCTAATAATAAATTAAATGTTCTTCAAATAACTTTATCTATATTGCTATTAATTCTCCCATAATTCCTACTATTTAATGAACCCCTTTTTATATTTCTTTGAAAAACCAATCGGTCGACTTTTTTAAGACCATAAACATGCTTCTATTGTCTATTTGTCAATTATTGATATTTACGTCGATTTTTCGTAAAAATCTCAAAATATGCTAATTTCTTGCCAAATATTCCTGATTGTCTATATTTAAACCCCTAATGATGTCCTTAACTCTCAAGAACCACTCAAAACCCCTTTATTTATGTGACGCTGGCACTGCACTCTATAGTTTAGCAACTGACATTCTTCATCTGTCAAGTTTAGTTCCTAATTAAATCGCTAGATGTCACTATGATCTTTTTAAAGTACACTTTAATTTTAAAAATTCGATTAATCTATTTCCGGTTAGCTTAGAGCTGCTAAGCGATCATGTGATGATTTTCAGATCATTACAGTACCTTAAGGGGAGGTTTCTGTGGATCAATGAGATCTCTGAAATTTTTGATTAAAAAAATTGGTTCAGAAAATTCGCATTCTAAAATTCTGAAAAAAAGGCGAATCTAACAAGCGTAACGTTATGATCGGTTAGGACATTATGTTGAATAGGGGCAGTTCACATATTACGTAATCACCGAGGGGGAGGGGGGGGGGTTGAGCTGAGTCTTACGCATTATTACGTGTTTTTATATGTGAATATTGTGATTTTATATGTGATGATTGTTTATATATGTGATGATGATTTGCATATGTGATGAAATAATTCGTGAACCCAGCGTTTGACGCTGGATTCACGATTCGTCACATTTTCTGCAAATTCGGTTGATTACGTAATTTGGGGGAGGGAAGAGGGAGGGGGCAGGCCGCTGATTACGTCTGTTGACATAGGGGAGGGGGAAGGGGGTCGGAAACTCCCAAAAATGTGATTATGTAATATGAGGACGGCCCCGTATGCTATTAGATTCGAAAAAAAAAATATACAATAAAATAAATTCACACGGTGAAAAGGGGATTAAAATATGCATATATTACATAAAATATCACGAATGAACAATATTCGAGATAAAATATTCACCGCTAGATAACGCGCTCAACCTCATAAACCTTATTCCAAAAACATATTAATTTATTTATTTTTTGCCAGGCCGAGCTTACTATCAAGGGGTAACTCAAGTATATGAAGCTAAAGGAGAATACAGATATTTGAAATTTTATTTAAACTCTTTTCAGAAAAAATAAAGGTATAACTGCAGTATAGGAACCTCTCCTGGATTCTTGATTTTTAAACGTCACCGGACTATATTCACCGCGCAGATTTCGAATCTGCAATAACCTTTTGTCGCTCTCAATAAATAAGCGAGATATAGGCATTTAAAGTTTGCATACTAAACGTCAAAAAATCGGCCATATTGTTTCAAGAGTAGTGTTGAAAATAGGCGATATATCGCAAGTTCTCTAATATCGATAGCAATTCGCGATATTACAAAAATGATGGCATGCTCGTGAAAGAAGATATCTGCGATATTTGAAAAAATGAGACTAATTTTCGAATTTCGCGCGAAATTCGAAATAAAAATTTTGCCCGCGGCGCTATTGATGTTAATATGACAATGTGTAAGCGGTAATTCGGATTTCTTCGAGATTTTACAAAATGACTGGTGATGATGACAAAAGGTAACCTAAAACAAACAAAATTTTTTCAATATCAAATTAACACCATGTGCTAGCACCATGTTAAAGCGATCATCCAAAACAATTGGACAATTTTCGAAGTTTTTACGAAATGACTTGGTGTATTGATGACTAAAGGTAACCTGAAATAAACGACATTTTAGGATATCTTCTGTCATCTATATGCAAAGTCATTAAAAAAACATAGAAAATAGTGCCCTTTTTTTTAAGTTTCGAGAAAATATGTATTTTTCCGATCATTTTTTTCAAAATATTTCGATTAATCTAAAAACTCTGCAAATTGTCATAATTTCTGTAATATCGATAATTGTTATCGATATTACGATATACTCGAATGTGTCCCACACGGTATGTACAAACAAAATGGCCGCAACTTTCTTGACATTGGGATGAAAAATTTGAACGCCTATATCTCGCTTATTTATTGAGATTATGTTTCGCTATAATTATGCTCGAATAAAGATTATGGAAGATTCGGAATCAGCGTGGTGAATTATTGATTTTTTTATTTTGGCCTGTTTGTTTACATATAAAATTTAAACTTTGAATGCCTATATCTCGCTTATTTATAGCGACCGACACAATTTTCTTCCAGATTTAGCATTTAAATGAGAAACTCTATTAGTCTATATTTTTTTTTTTTTTGAGAGACGTTCCTATACTGCAGTTATTCCACAATAAACATGTTTTAGGATACTAATACTTTTTCATAAAGATTATTTTGCGTAAAAATCTGAATGATTTTACGCAAATAGAGTTACAACTTTTTAGGATTTTGGCATGTGGCATCTTTACCACAACAGTTTGTAAAACCCAGAAACTGGCCCGCTAAAAAATGTTGCCATTCGCAAAGGCAGAAAATGTTGCAATTTGCAACGGCAGATAATGTTGCCAGCGCAAGTACACGCAAACGGAGCAGACAGACGGTTCTTCTGCAGCACGGCTGCACCGACCGCTCCCGTGAACCGCCGACGGTCACGGGGCGCGGCACTCGCCATTCAATCATAAATAAATTAATCATAATTAATTAGGTCCGCGGAAACCTAATCCAACAGGCAGTTAAAACGAAAAAGTTATGACTGTAAAAAAATCTGAACATAAAAGATGTTTTTCCTTGGCAACTAAGGCCTAAATCAAAAAAAAGTTGCAGGTAACTTTTAACTTAGTTTATCATGTAGGTAGAATAATCTTCTATTCTTGGTTTTTTAAAATCGGAAAACATGGTTTTTCAGAAAATATCAAAATCAAAAAATATGTGATATCTAAATTTATCTAGATGTTATATCTAAATGTAATATCTCCCAATCTCTGTAAATCGGGTGACATCACGCGATGTTAGTACTACCCAGTGTTGTGAGCAGTGAGGTTGTGTGTTTTTAACGCTCGTTTTAGAATTTACCACACCAAAGAACCATTTTGATGTTGTTTTTCTCATATTAAAAATATTAAATTCATAATAAAAAAATATATTTTATTATGAATTTCCTTTACTTCTAAAACACTATGCATCATAATATTATCTTTCAATCCCATTTTGGGCTTGAAATGGCTTTTATGAAGTATATATATGTTCAGTAAATAAAATTCATTCATGTTAAAAAATGTGTTTTTTTTTCATTATTATTTTTTTAATGATTACTGAAGGGGTTAAAGTGCAATTATGCAGTCTGGATACACTCGCGGTTGACACAGGATGCGTCTCGAATGTAAGCGATCGCCGTTTGCGTATCGGTATTATGGAAAGCAAAAGTTTTAATAATCTGGAGAAACGCATCAATAATCTGGAAAGCGTAGTTTAGTGTCAAAGAAAATTACTGAAGCAGCAAAGCGACAAAAGGAGTAAGGAGAGAACAAAACAACATCTTATCCGGCCCAATTGTCATCTTCACCTGCTCGTGCTAGTGGTTGTCTTCAGAATAGCTGGCAGCGGCGACCCAAGGGTCGTCGCGGTGTTCCCTGCTAGACAACAAACGAGGCAATGACGACCGAGCTTAGGCGGTATAACCTAACACCCAGTAGGGCAACTATCTAGAAGAGGCTTCAGTAGCCTGGATAGCCAAATACTCTCCGAAAGTTCTGGTACAGAAGGAAGGGAAACCACTGTACTATTTTCCCTGGTACTCAGCTTCATATGGATAAACAAGTATGAAGAGCTGACTGCCAACCTTTACTAGTTGGAGAGGCATCCAAAGAAGAAGAAGAAGCTTTATGCTCTTGATCTATTTGATTATTTGTCTCATTTATATTTTTGATTATGACATATCCAACTGCATTTGCAAATTTGGATGAATAAAGATTATTGAGTCACACAGTGCGAGATTATTGAGTCACACACAAGATTATTGATTCACACACAAAGATTAGATTATTGAGTCACACACAAAAGATTATTGAGTCACACACAAAGGATTATTGAGTCACACACAAAGATTATTGCGTCACACAGTGCGACGTGATAAAGCAGAATAAATCTATAAAATCAGTCATGTAATATAGGGATTCCCCTCCCAACGCCTCATTTGCGAGCATATGCGCCATGTTTTTGTCTACTGCGTGGTAAAAACCGGTCTTTAGCAAGTCATCCTGCTCATTTTAATCCCATTCCCTCACGCGCATCCCTAATTCCATTATTCCACCCTCATTTGGATTTTCATCTTCATATCATCATCATTCAACATTACATTTTCATCTAAATATATTCTATCATTTAGATTACCATTAATTTGATAGAAATATGCAGAAATAAATATAGGCTATATTCAAATAGTTCGATGGTCTCCAGTTCACGGCTTGATGATTTTATAAGTAATCGAAGGCTATCGCGATTGTTTGTCATTATAAACAGAATAAAAATGAACTTACCGCGTGAAGTTTGTAGTGCCCTTTATTAATTCCATTTCAAAAATTTACTGACTTAAAATAGGTTCTTCGTTGCAGGGTTTGTTTGAGTGATAACAAACTATATTACTATGTTGTCTGTAATCCAAATATATTATATACTGACAGTCGTTGAATTGTATAGTATGTAAATATAAGTAGTATGTAACCCTAAATTAACTGCAATTAAATTTTCTATTCAACGAAAGATCAAATTAAAATTATTAATAATAATAAATAGCTAACTTGATTAATACGATTGTATTGGGTCCTTAGATATGTAATTGCTATGTATTTTTCCACACCGGCCATTTTGAGCTTGGATAACTTGGGTTCAAGTTGGAATTTCAAATTCAAATAAATTTCATATCCATGCTATTCTTTTTTAAGAATCAGCTGTTAATTTGTCTATCCCTTGTTCGTTTTTGCTCAAATATTTTCGTTTGTGCAACCATAGTAAAATTGAAAATTTGCATTATTTTCAAATATAAGATCCTGTGCCGGTGTTTTATATTACAGCTTCTTGCAACCGAACTTGTCAACTACAACGGGCGAACCCGTCACCTCAGGAAGTTTTAACGAAATGATCGTTCTATCTCCCGTGAAGTGAACGCAGAAGACTTAGGACAAAACAGTCCACCGTCAAGCTCCGCCACATGCCCGTAAGAGGCCAACGTCTTATCCGTGAGATAGCAAGGAGTGTTACCCAGCGGGCTTACACTCACGCCCTTACTTCCAGTTGCGACCAGATTACTCCGGTCACTCGACTGGTTACGAATTCGAGGTCGGTGAAACGGTGTAAACCGAATCTATCGCCGACCACGGCATCCTTTGCCCGGCTGTTCACCCAGGATCGGATAGCTGATGGTCGTTTGCAGTCGTCGTAAGGTCAGCGAACACCTCCGCTCTATAGGAAACAGTACTGTTTCCAGACTCTCGCGACTGTTAGTCAGAATGCACAATCGATCGGCTTACGCCGCACGGTGCACAGACCGTCCAGGAGCGCAAGAAGATTGACTCCTAGGGGAAACTAGCCCTAAAGCCAGAGTCCTACCCGGGCTCGTGCTTCATGCGTGGAGCCGCCGGATGGGTGTTGACCCGTCAGTGTGACCAACAGAGAACAAAATGGGTCTTCGTGGCCAACTCAGCAAGGGCCCATTAGCTCCCGTCAGGGTATACAGTTGCCGTAAATGTGTACTGTTAAGAACTGCAAACAATTATGAAGAAGCTCTTGATTAAACCTGGTCAATCGATCATCGCCACTGCTTCTATATGTCAACGTATAATCACAGATTTCACTGCAAACAGTCACAAAGTTGCAGGAGTTGCGGCTGGAGACTCTGGTCACCCACCGTACTTGCCAGACCTTGCTCCAATACAGTTTTTTTTCACAATTTAGGCAACTTTTTACAAGGGAAAAATATCAACTTTTAAGAGTCCGTGAAAAACGCCTTCAAAGCTATAATTGGTTTCTGTCCACGAGAGTTTTACAGCAGAGTAATTAAGCAACGCCATTTAAAATGACAAATATGCATAGATAATGGGCTCGATTGCGTTTCTTCGTGAACTAAAATCGGAAATTAGTCCGTGTGAACGAGACCGGGCAATACGCTAGAGCGAAGTGTGAGATGACGGTTGTCACTTTTTCGCATTAAAACTGCCCGCCAAGGTCAAATCTTACACCGCACGAAATATGCTCGAATCTATTCGGACGAGTATAAGTTCGGCAGGTAGTATTTATCGACGATCGTTCGTTTCATTTACCGCTCTTACTTATTGCTCTGTCTCGTTCGCTTGGACTAATTTTAGTTTTAGTTCACAAAGAAACGCAATCGGGCCCAATAGGGATCAATATTTTTAATAATTAAATATATATTTTTCAAACAAAGTTTTAGGCTTTAAATTTCCTTTATAGAACAGAAACTTCATAAGTAAGGACCCAATATTAATAGGCTCCCTAGACGATCAAACTTGCATGTCAAGCATTTACGTGCTTAAGGGGCTCTCTAGACTATCAAGCATGCTTGACAAGCTTTGCGTCGCGGGCAGGGAGGGGATCGTAAATCGCAGGAAATATGCAAATATTTTTTTGTAATATTTACCAAAAATGCCTAATTTTGTAGCTTATACCTACCAGGGAGTCACGTTAATTAGACGTAATTGTTTGATGAATGACGTGGCTCCCTGGTATAAAACTACAAAATTAGGCATTTTTCGTAAATATTGTAAAAAAATATTTGCATATTTCCTGGGGTTTACGATCACCTCCCGGCCCGCGACGCGATGCTTGGCAAGCATGCTTGATCGTCTAGAGAGTTCTAACAAGCAACACTTGACGTTGCTTTATGACACATTAAAAACATGTTTTTGAAGCATCTATACACTCATTTGCCGGCGCAACGCCTACGGCTCGCGAGATGGCAAAAAAACGCGTGCTTGTCAAGCAGTTTTGACCTTCTAGGGAGCCGTAAGCATGCTTATCAAGCTTGTTTTTCATTTACCGGCGCAGCGTCTACGCGTCGTGCGCAGGGAGGGGATCCCAAACCGCAGGAAATATGCAAATATATATATATATTTTTATAAATACCAAAAACGCCAAATTTTGCAGTTTATACCAGGGAGTCACGTTAATTAGATGTAATTGCATTATATTATATGTATGTTTGTATATATTGTTTATATATATCTAATATATATATTTATAGATATTATAGCTAGTAAATATTTTGTTTAGTTATATGTAGTTACCTGATATGATGTGCTTATCATTGTCATTATACGTATTGTAATTAGCTCATCTAGATACAGGCCTTAGTTGACCTAGGTGCCAAACACGATGTGACGGTTTCTCTGAACTGTTTATGACATTTATTCTTGAACTTGTTTGGTATAATTAGTCGTAACCATTGTAATAAGTACTTAAAAATAAATAAATAAATAAATTTACGTTAAGAGACCTATATACGCTACGAAGATGGAACGGCACGATATTATGAAAGAATTTTCAAATAGACAGGCCAGGAAATTTTAACATTGAGTATTTTTAAACTTAAAAAATCTTTAATCTAACCTTAAAATTTGTGGTATTCTCAGAAATCGCGAAACAATCGTTAAATTTCTTTATTTCGGAAGGACAGACACCATATCAGCAAAAATAGAGAAAAATTGGAAGGTTCGATACCACTGGATGTGAGTTGCTTGATAAGCATTCCTCTAAACGATCAACCAAGGCCTGACAAGCATTGCAAAAATACATATATGTTTTTCTCAAGCATTTACCACAGCATGTGATTTGCTTATCAAGCCATCTAGCTTAGTTCTAAACGGTGAAATTGCTTGTCAAGCACGAAAAATTCACGTGCTTGACAAGCAATTTTGACCGTTTAGGGAGCCTATAAGAGCTCGTCTGTCTTATCAAATAACGCTTATTGCGTGCAGTTTAAATGGCTATCGTGAGTTTTTTATCCATTCCGCTGGCAGGCCGGGCGATCAATTATGTTAGCAATAAATCGGCACATTTATTACCCTAACTTTTATATCAGCCCCACCTTCGCCTGCCTATTGAATTGCGTTCCCCAGCAATTCCCTCTAAGTGGGTTATTTATTGAGTTATAACAATGGTCGTTTCTTTAGTCCGGGCAATTTTTGTTCAATTAAATCGCCGTCGTTATAATATACGAGGCGATATCGAAATTATATCCAGGGGAGGATATTCCCGATAGTACAGGCGGCGGGCTTCCGAAGGTTTTATGCTAGCATCAAAGTCTCTGTGATGTTTTGGTTAAGAAAAGCTTTTGTGATTTCAAGCCCCTCCGAAAACCAACGATTGTCTCAGCCAAAAATTGACAACCCATTTGCGTATCCAAGCTTTGCAATATTTCATGCCCTCGAGCGGTAAAACGACCCCTATTACAAAAGTCAAAATCCTTAAAAAATCAGGTGTTTCACCCTAATACTTTCAAGGCAAGCAGACAACCCTCCCCTCCCAATCCCCCCCCCCCCAAATCCACTCCCTCAATCCCCTCCATACCAAACACCCTTTCCTTTCCACTCTCTCTAAACCCTGACCCCCTCCCCCCGTCTTCCTAACACTCCTTGCTCCCCCCCTCCAGCCCCCCCTAAACAACACTTACCCTCTCAACTCCAAACTACAGATCAATACTGAAATAAAAAAAAGGAATAGAAAAAAATATATACATTTGTCGGACAGATGGCGAAACAACAAGATCTTCCAGATTTTTTGTCAATTGAATTGAATGCGTTCGATTCAAATATTTCCATCCCGAGAGCATAGTGATCAAAATAATAAAAAAAAGAATCATTCTAATATGCCGTTCCTATTCAAAAAATGAAATTAGGGATATCCATCATTCGAATCGTGAGTAGAAAAGGGCACTATCAGTTTTCTTGAATTTTCCAATTTTTCATTTAACTATAACAAATATTTTAAATATATTACAAACATTTTAAAAATAAAATTAGCCAAAGTGGTTCAACCGTTCAACCTAATATGTGATTACCAACGAACAGCATTTAATTTTTATATATTCGTTTTCGTTTTCATAAAAAAATAGATTGCAGCAATTTAGTTAATAATTGCGATAAGAATATTTAAACATACGTTTTTTTTATATTTAATTTTTCAACAATTTGTACCTATTCATTATTTTATTTTATTTTATTTCATTTAATTTAATTACGTATTTGATTACAATTCCATTTTAATTATATTTTGCGATTATTTGTTTGATTTAAGTTTATATATTTATATTTCTGATGATTATTATTATTATTATTTAGCACTAGTTTAATTAGTTTTAATTTAATTTAATTTAATTTACATAATTTTAACATTAAATATTGAGATACTTTCCATTTTTATAAATTGACAAAAATACGAAAATATATCATTCTAAAATTTTTCATTTCTATTAAGCAATTGATATTTTAAAAATTGACAATCAATTTGCATTTTTATTAATTTTGATTATTCTAATGTTAATTTTGTTTTATTTATTATTTGGATTAGATTTATTTTTATTTTATTTTATTTTTATTTTAAAAAGATTTGAATTTTCTATTTTTAATTTAATTTTTGTAGACTATTTTAATAATTAGTTTTATTTGATTGTGTCTAGAAATATATGCATTGTTAATAAATAGTAATCATAATGCACAAAGAAAATTGCTCAAGTCTGCCTTAGAACAGGCTCAGGCCTAGTTAGGCGACTTTCGGTCATAACCATGTCTCAGTCACAATAAGAATCAGTTTTCTGCTATTGCCTCATTTACATACAGTGTGACATGGTAAAATGTACTAGTTAAATTTTGTAATACCTACTCAAAAAAAATAAATAAAATTATTTTGTTGTATGTACAGACCTTCGTAGATACAACAAAATAATTATTTTAAATTGTGACTAGTTGGATATACACCATAATATGATCCGTTTTACCATGAAAAGTTGTAGTGTGTACGCGAAAAGTAGTGTACCGCGTTTTTATTGTTCCTTCTACAAAAGACTGAATTCATATTTGAGGTTGGGAAAAAAACTTTTGTATATTATTGCGTGACTGGTGAGACATGCAACATACGTCTGTTTAGAGAAGAAATACGCAAAAACCAACGTACCTTTTTACTTTATTTTTGTGGGAATGTAGTATTTTCCTCTTTTTCTGACAAATGCATGTACAAACCTTCTACGACTGACAGAATAAGAACGCCGACTTTAATAGAAACGACGGTTTCAAATTCTACCTATGTGTATATGTATATATGTGTGTATAAGTGTATGTGTCCTACGTCAGTTATGCTTTTCCACCCAAGTCTGAAAGTAAATCGTATGCCCAGATACTATACTCGGCCTAGTTGGGCATGCGCTGCGCATGGTCATGTAAATGTGGATTGTTGTTTACTTCGCACCATTACTTGGTATGACCATTTTATGAATTTCGCATGTTATGTTTAAAATAAATCAATATATAAATAAAAAATACTGCGTGGAAATCTGCTCTTAAAATGTTCTCAACGTCCACCGCTGAGCCCAAGAAGCAGACGAGATGTTATAATTTACGTAGTAATAACAACAGTTGGTCGCCTACAATTTTAATTTTCTCGCATGATCCGGAAAACCACTGAAATAATAAGAACCCCAACTTCAATAGAATCGACGGTTTCAAACTCTCTACTGCGTGGAACCGTGCTTTTAAAATGTTCTCGACGTCTACCGCTGAGCTCAAGGAGACGACAATATGTTATAATTTGCGAAGTAACAGCAGTTTGCCGCCCTCAAATTTACTTTCCTCGCATGATCCGGGAAACCCCCGAAATAAGACGAACCCCGACCTTAATTCCTGCTCTTAAAATGTTCTCAACGCCCACCACCTACCACAAGGAGCCGACACAATATTGTAATTTGCGTAGTAAATAGCAGCAGGTTGCCGCCTACAATTTTACTCTCCTCGCATGATCCGGGAGGCCACTGAAATAACTTGGGTTGTCGACTACAGCGGGCGAGCCCGTCACCTCGGGAAGTTTTAACGATTAGTCGTTCTATCTCCCTGGAGTGAGCGCAGAAGACTTGAGGACAAAACAGTCCACCGTCTAGCTACGCCACAAGCCCGTAAGAGGCCAACGCCTTAACCGCGAGATAGCCAGGAATGTTACCCGGCGGGCCGACACTCGAGTTCGAGGTCGCTTGCGCGGTCCTCTCCCTTACGAAGCGGTGAAACGGTGTTTACCGAATCTATCGCGACCACAGCGTCCTTTACCCGGCTGTTCACCCAGGATCGGATGGCCGATGGTCATTTCAAGAGCAGTCGCCGTAAAGTCCGCAACCACCCCCGCTCTATAGGAAACAGTACTGTTTCTAGACTCCCCCGACTGTTAGTCAGAGTTAGTCGACATTGGCCGCCGTGTGAATCCCCCGTCCCCCTCGGAATGGGCGTACCGCACCTCGGATGTGGACTGGGACCGTTTTGGGGAGTCCCTCTGTGAGAGGCTCTCCCGGTTCCCGTCCCCTCACTCCAATTCGGCCGAGGCACTTAGTGTTGCACTTCATGAGGCAGTTGCCTCGGCCTGCGAGTCGGTCCTCGGTCGGAGGAGGCCCTTCGGCGGCTTTACGGCCCCGTGGTGGTCTCCGGAAATATCCGACCTTCGCAGGTGCTTCCGGCAAGCGTACCGCCGCATGGGGGAAGTCCGCAGGGGTTCTCTTCCCCCTGAGCGTGTTGAGGTACTTCGGGAGTCCCTGAGATCGGCTCGGAGCGTCTACCACGCCGCTATTAGGCGTGCCAAGACTGATTCCTGGCGTACATGGGTTAGCGAAGTTGGGAATGCAAACCCATGGGACATGAAGAACGTCATCGACAAAGGTGCCAAGCGGGGTGGGAACTACCTCTCTAGCATTGTCGAGGGTACTTCCGCCCCTCTTGACACCGAAGGCACTCTTTCAGTTCTCCTCGGTTCTTTGTGTCCATCGGATCGGAATGACAATGACGATCCCCACCACGCGCAGCTGCGGCGGCTTATTGCCGTAGACTCGCGCGTACCTGATCTGTCAGAGGTAACAGCGGACGAGGTCGGCACCATCATCGGGTCGCTATCGCGCAGAAAGCACCGGGGATAGACAACTTTACGTCTGATATAGTGAAGCGGGTGTGGGAATTCGCAAGATGGGAGGTGACTGTCCTGATGCAGAAATGCATTAGGGACGGTCATTTCCCATTATGCTGGAAGGCTGGCCTGTTGCGGGTGATTCCCAAAGGTAACGACAAGCCGCGCTCGGATCCGAAAGCGTACAGGCCCATCACGCTCCTTCCCATAATGGGTAAGGTGCTCGAAGTGCTTGTGCGCGAACGGCTGGAGAGGACTCTGTCTCCCCAGAACGAGCGTCAGTTTGGCTTTACCCGAGGGAAAAGCACGGAGGACGCCATCCTGTTTGCGAAAAACTGGGTCCGCAACTACGACGGCCGCTACGTGGTAGGCGTATTTTTGGATATCTCCGGTGCATTCGACAACGCGTGGTGGCCGATGCTTATATGCAAGCTTCGCGCCCGCCTGTGCACGAACAATTTGTTGAAAGTAGTGAGGAGCTACTTTTCAGACAGATCTGTCACTCTGAGGTACGGCCCGACCAGCGTCACCAAAACCCCGACCATGGGCTGTCCACAGGGGTCAGTGTTGGGTCCTAGCCTTTGGAACATTCTCTTTGATGATTTCCTCGGTCTACCTTACCCGGAGGGGTGCACCGTCAGCGCTTATGCAGACGACGCTCTTCTCCTGGTGGGCGGCAGGAGTCGCGCAGAGGTCGAGAGAAGGGTGGCTGACTCGCTGGACCTGATCCTCGGATGGGGTCAGCGAAACAGACTCACCTTCTCTCCGACGAAAACTCAGGCGCTTCTCCTGAAGGGACATCTTAAGCGGAACCCTGTCATCAGGATGAACGGTCGCCCGGTATCCTTCCCGACCACCGTTCGATACCTGGGGGTGACGCTTACGGCTTCCCTTTCCTTTCTTTCGCACGCAAAGATTACAGCCGAAAAATCCCGGGATCTATTCTTTGCGCTCCGCGGAGTGAGTCGGGCCGACTGGGGAATTCGTTTCCCGGCGGTCATGACTATCTATAAGGGCGTCTTCGTCCCGCGTGCGACTTATGCCGCACGCGCCTGGACGGAGTCTGCTGTTCCTGAGGCGACGCGTGTCGCGCTGCTGCGCGGACAGCGCATCCCTCTCGTGGCCCTGACCGGGGCGTACAGAACGACGTCCACTCTTGCGTTACCCGTCATCGCTGGCGTTCTGCCGATTGACCTGGAGATTCTGGAGCGTGCAGCGTTGTCGCGGTACCGCCGGGGCGAGCCGGTAGTCCTTCATGGCCTGTCGATCGACCCGGTGGCGCACCGAGCTGGTGAGTTTGCCCGCCTGATTCGGGTGGAGTCCTTGCGTGTCTGGCAGGCTAGATGGGACGCCGGGGGTACGGGCCGCCTCACCCATTGCTTTTTCCCGTCCGTCGCAGTGCGGATGGCAAATTCGTTTCTGCGGTTCGACCACCATACCACGCAGCTGGTTGGGGGCCACGGAGAGTTCAGAGCCAAACTATTTGACTTTGGACTTGCCGATGACCCCCGATGCGCCTGTGGGTATGGTCGCCAAACTGCGGAACACGTAATTTGGTCTTGCCCAATTCTAGCGGCTGCACGGGAGAAATTGATGGATGCAGTGGGCGCGTGCGTTGGGCGCTCTCCGATTTGGTACCCGGATCTGGTCAGTTGTAGGAGCTGCTTCCAGTCGTTTGGCGAGTTTGTGGAGTACTGGGTGGCTTCTTGGGAAAGCATGAGGCCTCGGGATACCCCCCAGGGGGTACCCTCTTCCTTGGTGGCGTGATTCGGCGGCTACTTCCAGCCCGAAGTGCCCGTCTTTGTGTCCGTCTCTTTGCCGCCCCGAAGGGCGTTTCGTTCTTTGCAGGATCCAGGGATTCCTCCCCCCGTGGCTGCTCCGAGACCTGCCCACTGACCGTGCGCCTCCACCATCATCGTTTCTGGAGCGTCCTCTACCCCGCTTACCGGCCCTAAATTTGTTATTTGTTGTTTTATTATTTTATTTTGTGAATATGGTAAATTTAGTATTATTTTGTAAATTTTTTCTTTGTAAATTCTTTTATTATTATAAATAAATGGGTTCTCGGGGCGGTACGGGGGGGGTGGTTTACCCTATTTCACCCCCTACGCGTTCTACCCTTCTGGTACGCGCAGGGTTGTCGTAGCACGACATCCCGGGCAGACAAGACGACCGTCGTCGTTATAACTGCCCGGGCGGTGGGCGGGGTTTGCTGCCCTCACCTATCGCCTTGAAACTCTAACTGTTAGTCAGAGTGTACAGTCGATTGGCCCACGCCGCACGGTGCGCAGACCGTCCGGGAGCGCCAGAAGGTTGAAACTGACCATAAGGCCAGAGTCCTACCCAGGCTCGCACTTCATGCGTGGAGGCCGTCGGATAGGTGTTGACCCGTGAGTGTGACCAACCCTGAACAGAATGGGTCTTCGTGGCCAACTCAGCAAGGGCCCATTAACTCCCAGCCACTGAAATAATAAGAACTCTGACTTTAATAGAGACGGCGGTTACAAACTATCTACTGCGTGGAACGCTGCCCTTAAAATGTTATCAACGACTATCGCCGAACGCAAGAACGCGACACAAGATACAGTGAGTGTTGTGTGCATGGCGGATTTCGTCACGCGCACCTACCTGCCGCATTTCTCTAATGATGGTAATGAGCGCCCTTCTATAATATTTGACTCCCTAGGATAATGGACCAGGCGGCAATGATTTCATTTTAATTTCCGAAGCGGCACGGGCGTTACTGCCTAAATCCTCTATATATTCAGAATCCACGCGTATTACAGCAATTATTTCCTTTGTAAATCCGCACAAGTGCGATGGTGAGTATTCCCAAGACGCTCCCCACTCAGGAAGAACATTCAAACAAAAGCAATTTGGAATCGCTCTTCCTCTGAATAATATGGATGGCCCTGCCGCGCAACAAGAAGGGTTTCAAATCCCCTCAGGGTCCTGTAAATAAATGATGAGAGACTAATTAGGAGACTGAAATCCATCGGTTATAGGAGGGGGCGGGGGTAATGCCTGCATTGATAATTATAATTATAACCATCCATAATTCAATAACTATTCAAGTGTTACGTTCTCAAATAGAGAACTAATGATAAAGGAAGTTTAAGACAGGACGACGTGTATTGTATGGAGACGACCTTAAAATCTACGTGCAGGTGAATAAATGGATGATTAAACAAGTTAAGAAGTCGGTTTAAGCTAGTTAAGAATAATGTATAATCATAGGATCCATGTAATGTATAATCATAGACCAAACTCCTAATTCCAAATCCCGCAGTGCCGACAAATTCTTACGTATGTATCGCGTCGTCATAAAGGACACACACACACATAAGCGAGCCGTGAACACCGCCGCGCGGTCGCTTTGTTCGTTCGAGTTGAATCCTACCCGCCGTCGCATCATTGTCGCAAAATCGTCGAAAACTCTCGTACAAATTGGTGTGTGCTGTTTTGATAATTGCGCGTGCGGTCCAGCATCTTCGCGGTCGAAGTTTGTGGAATCGAGTGGGAGCCAAGCAGCTCGTCATTCCGTCAGGTGCACTGATCGACCGTCGAAAGGTTGGTGATTTGTTGGCAATTGTTCCATCGTTATGAAACGTCCATTTATCCCATAAGTCCAATACAGTCCTAATTATCTCTTTATTTATCATACCAGCCGGATACTACTGGAAATAGTTTAGAATTGCGTGTTCTATCTCTGGGCTAAAAATGGTCAGTCAGCTAGAACACACCGTCACAAATAATTTTCTGCAACTTCTGAGCTATCTATCTCGTCTATTTTAATTCCCCCGTGTTGTTATTAAATATCCTTCATGGAATAAGATGATTTATTCCGACTATTGGAGCTGCGATATAAGTGATTATAAACACCTCTGGCTTAACGACATTTTTGTTAAATAAGATTTCATCGACTATACATCTGGGCCCCAAAACCATAACAATAAGGCTCTATTCCTCCGGGACACCATGGTGGCGCAGCTAGTCGCCGCCACCAACAAAATGTATACAGCTCTATGGAGAGTATCTCACCTGGTGGCCGCTTGGTTGCGTTTGTCAAGACGTTTGTTTAGTTGCAGCGTACGCTAGGATGGATAGATCGAAATTCAAAGTAGAGCACATATTTAGCAAGGTTCCTCAGCGGATTATTCTAATAGATATATGAAAAAGAAATGTTGGAAAGGTTGTTTAGATTTATTTGGAGGGAGGGATATCTTTACGACGTCCATTCTAATACCGTGGCCGCAGTGTACCGTGGCCGCAATCTGGTGTCTAATCTGGTGTCTCGACTAGGTAGCTCATAGACACCACGGTGCGCGACTGGTTGCGCCGCCAATGTCTCCCGGTGGAATAGGGCCCTTAATATTGCGATGTAATATACCTAAAGGTATTATCTTTCCATAATTCATAAACAGGCAAAAATGTTGTTTCTTTTTTAAACAACTGATATTAAAAGCGTAAATTCTAAAATAATCGTAGATTCTATTCAATAGGGGTGGCTTAAATCAATTCCCCATTAATTGCGCCAATTAACATAGCATCTGTCCCTGTTGTCGCTAGTTGTTTCAGCACGTAACCGAAATTAGTTCAATCTGTGTCCAATCAGGACGTCTTGCCGTGACCTGTTTGCCTTGCCCAATTATTAAATACAGGGCTGGTCACTGGTTAGTGATGCAATCCCGAATTTTCGGGATATTCAGATACCGGATAAATTACAGTATAAGTACTATGAAGGACGCATGCCAAATTATGCAGTGGTTTACAAGATGGAATAATAAGAGGTTTATTCTATTGCTATTTTCTTATCATACTCAGCGAATTCGTGGAATTGTTTTATTGTCTCTTAAGCAACAGAAAGTTGTCAAATTAAATTTTCACAATAAAACAAATATATTTTGTGTATGTATTCTCCCATCCTTTATTACATACATTACATTTATATCCAATTGGAAAAAGAGAATGCGCGTTTTAGGCCCACTTTTCCAATAGCTGTAAACCGTATATCAATTGATTTTTAAGCTATTGCATTGCTTTTATCGCGGGCCTAGGCCAGCGCGGCGACCGAATGAAGAAATTTCTTAACGAAAATGAATGATTTTAAACTGATAATTACGTCTAAACGAGTACTGCTTACGATTTGAAAAAAATATACGTTAAACAAGAACATTTTCCTAATATTCTTAGCTTTGAATATTTTAGATTTTGTTTATATTACATAGTGTAATTAATTTGTGAAATTAGGTCTAACCGAACACAAAAACGACTACTACCCAAATTCTTGCTGGCGTATTATTATGAAACCTGCACCATTTTAAAGATAATTTAATTATCTATCTTTTTATCTACGCATTTTTTTGAAAAATTCGTTTTTTTGCTTTATCGAAAAAAAAATTCGTGCGCGGCGCTCTATCGGAAGACGTTTAAATTATTCCGAGTCATTTGCTTCCGCAGATGATTCGGAATAATTTCAACGTTTTCCGATAGAGCTCAGTTATCTGATATCAGAAAAAATAAAATAAATAAATAATTATAATTGCATAAATTGTCAAAAATGCTATGCAATAGCTTTACCGCGGCAGTCCCCGAGTGCCACACGTATTTTTTATTTTTTACTAAAACGACTGAGATCAGTTATGAACCATTTCTGAGTTATATCCTATTAAATATGGCTAATTACCTGATATTCCCTAGGACACCAACACATCCAGGCATTGTATTTTTAATAACTGTTTAAATGTAAACCGTCGCAGAATACCCGAAACGATAAAGTACATACAATGTGTGTGTACAAACTATATATTCCTGAGAATGCTAGAGTTTGTCAGCGGTATATGGAGGGGATATAATGGGATATGTTTCTTGAACTATCTAACGTACCTCATCATTTTGTTGCCGCTCTGTTTACAGACGTATGTAATATAAGGTCAGATGTCCAACATGGTGTGCCCAGTGACCGTACAACTATCTTTTATGGATCTTCACTGCAAATAATATATTTTAACTAAACAATTGGCATTAGGATTTACGCGTATTTGGCCATTTTTAAGAAGATTCTGAACTTCAAAACACCGAAGCGACTCATAATTGAGGTAAGTTTTAGTAGTGATAAATATTCTAGATAAATAGATCTTTCCAATGGTATATACATTAGTGTTATTGGAGAGGTGGATTCAGCGCTATACATTTTTCCCCATTGTGTTTACCCCTTTTGGATTTATCACAATTTATTCTAGGTATTAACAAGCTACGGTAAGTAATAGGTAGTCACTAGAAGCTTTTGTCATGATACTAGTTTGAGTGTCTTAACTGTTTTAAGGACATATAGAAAATGTAATGGATTCAGTATCATAAGTGAAGAAAATAATTTAAAATAGTCATGAATTGTTAGAACCAGATGACATAAATATTCAATAGTTTTATAAAATTCAATAACTAAAATACTAAGAAAAAATACCTAAATAATGGTATTTAAAACCGTCAAAAATTATCCAAAAAATCAATATAATAAATAGGTAGGTACTTTTATAGGTGCTGTTGTTCAATTACTGTTGCTTCATCTATACTAATATTATAAAGAGGTAAAGTTTGTGACGTTGTAGGAAGTAATCTCTGGATCTACTAAACCAATTTTGAAAATTCTTTTACCAATAGAAAGCCACGTTATTTGTGAGTGTCATAGGCAATATATATTAATCCGAAAAATGAAAAGACTTTTTCGTGGTAGTCGGATTTCCAAAGTAAGTCGGAAAAAACGGTCGAACGAAAATGTTTCTAACTAACGCTGCCTTAACGATGAGTGATATATGATTAAGTTCTAGGGAAAAGTTGTAGAGCTTGATAATGCCTACAAAAAAGTCACGGACAGCATATGTCTGACTTTTATATTTAAGTAACAAACAGTAGTATTTTATATTAAAAAATTCATTTAAATCGTTAGGTCATGTTTATTGGTCATATTATCAACAATTATGAATTATTATCAAAATAAGTAAATGTATCGTCTCAAGTGTTTAAAACAAAAGACTTTTCCCTTTTACTGCATAAATAGTTAAAGAGATAATACGACATAGGTATGGAACCGCGACCGTGTCGTCTATCTTTACTACATATAATTTCACAGAGATAAGACACTCACAAATAAGACACTCACAAGAAGACAATCACAAATAACGGTAATATAGTCAAATTGGCATTCAAATAGGTACATACATACATATGCAGTAAAAATATAACCCTTCTTTTGGCAGTCAGGAAATAAATCATAGCACTCAGTACTAACCAAACCACACTCATAATTTCATCACAAGTAAAAAGTTTTACCGCCCAACGAAGTGGGCACATGTCAGCTAGTATAATGTGAAATAAATATGCTTAGACATTAAACTCATGAATACTTATATAAAACTATCGTTTAAATGGGTACATCATTTGAAAAGTCATGGCCCTTGAATTCGGTCAGATCATAGAAAGGCTGGCCTATCAGCATCTCCTTAATATTTTTTCTAATTATACGTCACAGCTCTTTAAGTAGCGAGTATATTATAGAATTTAATACTAAGGTATAAGAAGGTTTTCTGTAATTTTGGTAGTCTTATTTGGGGTACGCGTAAAATGAAACTACCGCGGGTATGGGGAGACTGAATGTCAGAATAAGTTGCAGTTACTGTTAGGTTAGGTCAGGTTAAGTTAGTCTTACAGCTCTTTAATATTGGTAGGGAGTACCTATATTATAGAATTTATTACTAAGGTATAAGAAGCTTTTCTCTACTTTTGGTAGTCTTATTCGGGGTACGCATAAAAGAGATCTACCACGGGTATGATGAGAGTGAATGCCAGCATTAGTTGCGGCTTCTGTTAGTTGCTGTCTGGCATACGCCCCCGTATATGTTATTGTCAGGACAGGTAAGCAAGGTGTAGCACTTTGTATATGTCATATAATTACTCTACTCCTCGGTGGTAAATCCCACTATTCCCGGCAATATTTTGTTATACTCTCTAGTTAGCCAGAGAAATATCTTAAAGCATCATTAGAGGAATTTGGAACGATATCTCCTAAAATATTATGTAATGCACTGAAAACTCAATAAATAATTTAAAAAATAACTAAAAAACGACTTGATACTTAGAACGGGCTATCATAATTTAATGCGTATACAAAACATCTTCTCTGTGCTGTTGACCGTTGAGGAGTTCCCTCGTTGAAAGCCAACCCTGGGTGGCGCAGTCCTGTCTTGGTGAAACTTAGAACAGGCTGCCGTAATTAAATGCATATAGAAAATTTCGTGTCTGTGCTGTTGACCGTTGAGAAGTCCCCTTGTAAGAAGCTAACCCTGGGTGCATCAGCCGTGTCATAGGGAAACTTATAACGGGCTATCATAACTGAATGCGTATACAAAATTTCGTGTCTGTGATGTTGACCGCTGAGAAGTCCCCTCGTCGGGAGCCAACCCTTGGTGAAGATTCAGGTAATGCTTACCATTAAAAAAATGCACTGTCATCGGAACTAAAACAACATGTAAATCTTCAGCTTCGTGTGATTATATTTGAGGAGTTCCCTCAATTCCTCATGGATCCCATCATCAGAACAGGGTTTTGATAACAATGGGACCAATCTGGAAGTATGTCCTTTCAAATAAAAAAGGAATTCTTCAAATCAGTTCATAAATGACTGAGTACTGAGGTAACAAACATATTTTTAGAAAAAGATACATACAATCGAACTGATGATGTCCTTTTTTGAAGTCAGCTAAAATACATTTAATTCAAAAACTATATTCGTGTCACCATATACAAAATATCACGTATTAGCTAAGAATTGTCTAATAACCTAATTATTAAGGTAGCAGTTAATTTCAAAATCACAAAAATTAACTCATAAACTACGAACTTTAGATTAAGGTTAATTTATTGGAATATATGTATAGCAAATGACCTCTACTACAACTCATTACGATTTTTTTAAATCTGAAGAATTACCAAAAATAGGCATGTTCATGAGTTGTAAAGTCAAATCCATAGTGTAGCAATAGTTTTAACTCAAGAAAAAGTAAAAACACAGAAATAAAAATTTGAAGCTACAATCTCTTCAAAACATAGAATTAAAAAAATGCTGGAAATCTCTATTTTACGGATTAGCGGTATCTAAAAGAACACATTCATACGACATTACATCCCTATCTGTGGCACGTCACACTTTGTAAACCCCACTTTACATGATTTCGAGAAGATTTTTTTTAGGTAAATGAGAATGAAAAATTGTATTGCATATATTACAGATACAGCAATTGGTTGTGTCACCCCACGACTTTCCCGGTAAGTAGTCAAAGACAGTTTCATCTGAATAGTATAATATAGTGGAATAAAGAATCGGAAAACGTACATGGATGAACCCTGAATACATTACACTCATTTTTTGTTAGGCATTCGTGTAAAAACACGGAGTATGGGCCGCGTTGTAGCGTTGTGGCTTGATCGTTGTGGCGTTGTAGCGCTGTGGTTTTTGTGCATCTTTGTCTGCGAATTCGTGAGTTATTGCTGTTTGAATATTTCGGCTTTTGAAATTTCGGCTGTCAATTTCGCTGGTCGGGTCGGATCGGAAACGTTCGGCGGACGCGACTCGTAGAGATCGTCACATTACCACCTAACTTTAACCGACTTCGTCAACATAGGGACGTGACAATCCGTTTTCTTAAGATTATCGTACGATAACGAAATAAGCAAAAATTGATCGTAAAATAGTAGTTTGATCGTAACTGCTCGATTTTTATACTCATCTTATAATGGAGTGCGGAAAATGTGACAAGCCCTTACTAAGTAAAGATAAATTATCCTGCGCACACTGCAGGGAACATTTTCATTTAAAATGTGCCAGTATGTTAAAGATGAACTTCAATAAACTCACTGAAAAGAATATAGCCCAGTGGCAATGTCAACAATGCACGTCCCAAGAT
The DNA here is from genome assembly GCA_944548615.1 of Micropterix aruncella. Classification (NCBI taxonomy): domain Eukaryota; kingdom Metazoa; phylum Arthropoda; class Insecta; order Lepidoptera; family Micropterigidae; genus Micropterix; species Micropterix aruncella. The sequence goes on from OX155967.1 coordinate 18,208,590, forward strand.
CCACGGCATACAAAAAATGCTGGTCTAGATAACTCTGTACATTCACCAGCACTAACTCCTACCCCAACAAGCTCAAAGAAGGCGTCACTAAGCCCAGGATCGAACTTACTTGATTTAGACGAACTAACTTCACTAATCGAAAAACATCTAACTGTCTTCAAATCATCAATAATTACGTACATAGATGACAAAATGAGCACTATATACAAAAATATGGAATCACTTAGGAAAGAAAATGAAGAAATAATCAAAACGACCGATTTCCTTGCTAATCGTTTTGATAAATTAACTGAAAGACTTGACGCTCTAGAGAAGCAGAATACCGTAATACCTATACTGCAGATAACCAACAAGGAATTGATAGAAAAGATATCACTTGTTCAATACAAAACGGACAATTACGAACAGCAACAGAGGAAATGTGACCTAGAAATTCGAGGAATTCCCGATGAATACGAAAACCTACAGCTTCTTATGGAAAACATTGGGTCCCAAGTGAAATCCGACATTAAACCGGACGATATTTGTAATATTTTTCGGCCTACCTACAGAAAATCGGATACAAAACCCAGGGCCATCATTGTCAAATTTAACCAGGAAGCGAAGCGGAATATTCTACTCAAGGCCATTAAAGACCACAATAGACTCTGTAAAGATGTTAGCAAAAAATTGAATACGAAAGATTTAAGAATCTCCGGCAACATTTCACCTGTATATGTCTCAGAGCACCTAACGCAACGCACGAAGTATTTGTTAGGTCGCTCAAAATCATTCGCTCGAGAACATAAATTTAAATATGTGTGGATAAGCAATGGCAGGGTATTCATTCGAAAAAGCGATACCACAAAACCTGTTCTAATTAATAATGAAAATGTTTTTTTAGATCTGCATTTATAAGAACAATAATTGCTGTCTTACTAATCCAAATATTAGGTTATATTTTATTTCAATATCTTTTTAATTCTTATATATGTTATCTATGGGAAATATTGCTCTTAATGCTCTTAATTTTTTTAACTATTTTCACTAAGGATTTATATTTTTCTGATTATTTACTAACTAGTTTAATGTTTTATTATTATTTAACCAAAATAGTCGTACTCTCACAATTTCATTGTTTAATATTCTTCTACACAGAAATAGCATACATCGATCACCTCATATATCATTCAAAGTACAACAAGCTTCGCCACCCAGTCTCTCCTTCGTTCTTCTCTTACCAGTCATTTTCTGAGCATAGATTTAGTAATTAGCACATACCCTTGTTATTTTAAATGCTGGATGATAATGTAGCGAATGTCATTGATGTCACTCAACACGAGTCTCATGTGTCATCGAATGTCGATACTTGCAGACGAGTATTAACAGGAGGCTCGGCCCTAAGGATGCTATGCCTTAACATCAGAAGTTTGCAGAAGAATTTGGACCAACTGCTCGTTATGATGTATGATTTAAAAATTGAATTCGACATTCTGATTTTAACGGAAGCTTGGATAGGAAAACATTTTTCTCATATAGGTATACCAGGGTACAGTTTCTTTCATACTAAAAACAACCACCTTCAAAATGATGGAGTGGGTATTTATGTAAGTGCTAAATTCACAGACATAATGGTCAATGAGATAAATTTATTTGGAGCAAATTGCTTACATATTACATTAAACAAAAGAACTTGCATAATAGCTATTTACAGAAGTCCTTCGGTTCTTAATATTAACAATTTCCTAAAGAGCCTAGATCGCTTACTAACACAGAATTCCAGCATCAAAAATTTAATCCTAACAGGGGACTTAAACATAGACATACATGGGAACAAAAGCAAACAGGCTAACGAATATCTAGAGCTCCTTTCGCTACATGGGCTCCACTGTCTAGTTGACACACCGACCCGAGAAGCCAATAACTCGAAAACATGTATAGACCATATCATGTGTAGATCGCCCAATCCGACAATCTCCTTAGTGTATCAAACTACAATCACTGACCATCACGTTCTTTTATTAAAAATGAACTATAATGCTGACTATCCAAAAAAAAAAGATACTGAAAATATTACAAAACAAACATATGACTATAAGAAAATACAGAAAGAAATATCTGACATAGACTGGTCGATTGTCTACAAGGAAAAGGATATTAATACTGCCACCGAATCACTATTACAGCAAATCCAAAAGGTGATAAATACTAATTGTACGGTTAAACTTATTAAACTAAGACATAAAGAAAAAATATACAAACCATGGATTACGAAAGGGCTTATCTTCTGCATACATAGAAGAGATAAACTCCACTCGGCATCTCGACGTAACCCTGATAACCTCGATTTGAAAAATCGGTCCAAGCAATATCGCAACTTGTGCAATAAATTAATCCATAATACCAAAGTTAGATACTACAAAAACGAATTAGAGAAAGTTAACGGAGATCCAAAAAAAACATGGAAAATTATTAACGAGATTGCTAATAGAATACCCGCCAAACATACAATTGACCAATTAATCGATGGAAATGAAACAATCAGTAGGGATACCGCACCGCAGAGACTTGCAGATTATATAAATAAACATTTCACAAATGCTGGGCACAACTTAGCGCAAAAAATACAAAAAAGAATTACTCTCTCGAGACATTTGCCTCCGTCGATAGATTTTCCTGTGTCTCTTTTCCTGACTCCAACAACGCCATATGAAATTATGCAAACAATAGGATCCCTAAAATTAGACTCGGCTCCTGGTATTGACAATCTTAATTCAAGAATATTCAAGCTTTCAAAAAGAGAACTAAGTTGTCCCATTTCTCATATTGTGAATTCTAGTTTTAAATCAGGCATTTTCCCCGACATACTTAAATGTGCAAAAGTCATCCCTATTTACAAAAACGGCGATAAATTAAACATTGACAACTATAGACCCATATCCCTACTAAACACTCTATCTAAAATCATAGAGAAAGTGGTTAAAAAGCGTCTTTCGAAATACCTGCAAGAAAACAATATTCTATCAAAAAATCAATTTGGATTTAGAGAGGGTATGGGCACTACTGATGCTATTGCAGAGGTAACAAGTATAATTTATGATAATGTGGATAAGAGGAAAAAATGTTTAGCTATTTTCCTAGATCTAGCGAAGGCATTCGATACGGTTTCACACGTCAAACTGCTTCAGAGGTTAGGGAATGTGGGATTTAGGGGTATCACTCTGGACTGGTTTACAAGCTATTTGACAAATAGGAAACAAATTATTACCGTTAACAATACACACAGTAAGCCAGAATACCTCCAGTATGGTGTCCCTCAAGGCACTGTTCTCGGGCCCATTTTATTTCTTATTTACATCAACAAACTCTCCAATCTAGTCGGCAAAACAATTTCCTTCGCCGATGATACGGTCGTTATTTTTGAGGGCTATAACTGGAATGAAACATTCTCCGTAGCCAATGAGGGTATTAATGAAGTACATGAATGGTTAGACAATTCTCTACTTAGCCTGAACATACATAAAACTAAGTACCTTACGTTCAGCAACAATAGTAAAGGCCAACCACATTTAAACCATAGACTGACCATTCATGACTGCGACAGAAATACTCAGCATTGCAACTGCACTACTCTAGAAAGAGCACAACAGGTACAATACCTGGGTATAACGATCGACAATAAGATGCGTTGGCAACCACATATTGATAAGCTGGCGATGAAGGTGCGCAAACTCGCATGTATATTCAGGGAAATAAGAGATATTGTGGACCCGAGAACACTGAAAAACACCTACTATGCATTGTGTCAGTCAATACTATGCTATGGTATTATAGGATGGGGCGGTTGTACAAGGTCCACTCTACACCCTCTAGAAGTAGCGCAAAAATGTATTTTAAAAATAATCGCACGTAAACCATATCGATTTCCGTCAGACACTCTTTACATCCAGTCCGGGGTTTTGGATGTAAGACAGCTTTATGTTCGCATGGCCCTAATATATACTAAAAATAAAATGACACCTTATAATCAACGAGTTGGAAAGACGAGAGCAACAAGAACTGGTGATATGTTGGTGCCAAGATCTTACACAACATTTGGCCAGCGCCATTTCACGTTCATTGGCCCTAGAATGTATAACAATCTTCCCGACGCAATTAAAAGTAGTGAGAACACATCCACTTTTAAAAAATCTCTAACGGATTGGTTGTTGGAGGTGGGTAGGGACGGCTTAGGGAAGATGTTGACTGTTGTATTTTGAATGATAGTATTTAGTACTTAGTATTTAGTTTTTCCATGATAATTTTAAATGACTATTATAGGTATGTGAGCGTCATATCAATATGTAATTGATTTATATATGTATATTATTTTAGTTTTTATTTTATTTATTTTGGTTTTATTATTATTTTCGTATAAATATATGTTTGTTTGTTTGAAAAGCTTTATTGCACACACAAAAGAATACAATGTGGTGGGCCTATTGCCATGTGGCAATATCTACCGACCATACCGCCAGGGTTATTGTGACTGAAGGTTTATGTGGGCAAATAAATTTACAAGTAATAAATAAATACACATACAAAAAAGTCATCATAGTATAAAATATAATTCAGTGATTAGTAACGTATGCCAACTCGTATTGAAGGGAGGAGTGAAATATAAGGACAAGCAAAGGAGACGGGAGGGGAGGGGGAATTCATAAGTTGAGTAAATGTCTCTTTAAAGAATTTTTAAACCCGCTCAGGTTTTCAAGTTGTCTTATCGGTAAAGGCACGGAATTCCAGAGACGGGCCGCTTGCACTGCGAAAGACCTAGACATGAAAGTTGATGAATGCTGAGGTATAGCCAGTAATAGATTTTCCTGAGAGCGCAATGGGAGACCATGGGATGATAGCGGAGAGAAGAGATTATACAAATAAGTAGGACAGTTTGACTGTAGTACGCGGAAGAGTAGGGCGAGTATGTGAAATTCCCGACATCGTCTAATGGGTAGCCACTCCATTTGCCTGCGAAAGTTTGATATGTGATCAAACTTCTTCAGGGAATAAACAAAGCGAATACACGCGTTTTGAACCCTATCTAGCTTATCGAGTAGTTCTTCATTCGCATCTAGGTAGGCCACATCAGCGTAATTAATTAGCGGTAAAAGAAAAGATTGTGCCATTTGGCGTTTAATACAAAGAGGTAAGAGATTCTGAACCCGTTTAAAAGAATGGAGACTTCCAAAGACTTTACGACTGACCTCACTTACTTGAGGATGCCAAGATAAGTTTTCATCAATAAGCAGGCCAAGGTCTTTCACAGAACTGCTGTAAGGGACAACGACGTTGTCGATATTGATAAGGGGGAGATTATTTTTATACTTGGCAATGAGTGAGCGACTTCCGATGACGATTGCTTGGGTTTTTGACGGATTAAGAAGCAGGCCATGGTTACGAGACCATACCGCTATCGAGTTTAAATCGGAGTTTAATGCGGATATGGCACTAGCCGCATCCATGGGAGCGAAACTAGCATAGAGTTGAAGGTCGTCGGCATATAGGTGGTATTTACAAGACAAATTTTCAGAGATGGAGATAGTAAACAAGCAGAAAAGGAGAGGTGATATGTATGTGTATGTGTGCATACATGGATATATATTTTATCTATAGATGTATATAAGTATCTATCCATATTTGTATATGCGTAAATATTTGTAGTTTTAAAAATAAGTACTAATTATAGATTAAGTTGACAGTGCACACTTAATATCATCATTAAAAGTCTGCCTTAGAACAGGCCTAGGCCTAGTTAGGCGACTGTGTCAATCATAAAAATAATGTCGCATCAATTTCTTGCTAACATCTTAATCAAATATGACATTAACTTTTTACTAGATGTGTTACTACTAAATAAATAAAAATAAATAAATCACAATCTACTATCCCTAAACGTGAATAAAACCATTTACTACATATGGTATTAGATTTCTTAACTCCATAGAACGATATGTAAAACCCCTTCTGAAACGGCGAAAATAATATCATTTTTTTTGTCATCTATAATAACATTGATTATGAATGACTGATTGACTAAAAAAAACGATAATTTAAGCAATGATAACAATAGTAACATTATTAGAGCCAAATGTCACATTTTTTGTGTTGGCTGATTACATCACAGAAATAATACGGAGGAATAGAATCCCATCATTAGTCTATTTGAACTTAAACTGCGTAATTATTACGTATTGAAACCTGTGTATCAAATTAAAAATTGACAATTATGTAAATCGTATTAAAATAAAATGAGCTATGATTTTAAAACTCTTTTGTTATTATATTATTTTATAACATATATACGTATTTAGAGCGCCGTCTACACTGCGCCGCCATATGGTTATACCACGAAAGTCACCGTATTGAACATAATAATAGATGATTATTAAATTTTTGTATGCCATCTACACGTTGCGTTTCTTAGTAAAATCCCGGTTGCCGAATTGCAGTACGACATTGAGCAATCTAATACGCTATATAATCAATGGTAAAACAAAAGTTCTAACTTTCACTAAAACAGCGATCGGACAACCATCCGACAAAGATCTCGTTCAATTGCATTGCAGTAGTCAGCAAAAAGGAGAATTCTACTAACCTCGAAGTAACTCTGGATCAACACTTACGTCGGTCAGAACAAATAGACATATTAACGAACTGATCGATTAAGTTGATCTATATTTGAACATCGCAGTGGAATGGACCTTCATTACTACAAATTACTTCTTATTGTTTTTTCAGTCTGTACTAAGCTATAGAATTAAAGCATGGGGCGGTGCTACTCTAACTACACTAGACCAACTTCGAAGCACCGAAATCGGTATTAAAACTAATATTTTTCAACCCTTTCCGATATTACGACCTATTTACAGAATAATGGACGAAAATTAATTACATATTGAACGACTTATGATCATATATGTTGTAAAAAAACAGTTTCAGCTATTACCGCAGAAAAACAAAGTTATCAGAGCTTCTACAACTGTAACTGTAATCAAAAGTTGGTCAATACCACTACCTTTTTTAGGCTTCAAAAATTGAGACTCACTACCTTTTAATTTGAAATCCAATGAAACCTTAAATGTTTCCAAGAAATTTCTACTCCATTGGATGTTCGATAATGGAAGGGAAAATTCCGAAAGAAATGTCAAATAATGTTTTCAACATATAAACTTCTTCGAGTGGCTAGGTCGCCTGATCTTACATTGTATTATTCCGAGATCGATTCCCGGCTGGGTCAACATTTTCCTTTGGGATAAAATTAACGAAATAGCATGTCAATTTTGTCGACCCAGTGCAAAGCGAGGAAATAAGAACAAAGAATTCCCGAGGACAGGAGATTAGTAGAGGAAGGAGAGAAAAAGAAAAAACTGGTTACTTCTTAGAAAAGCAGTATTTTTTGAAGTGGGTCTTGAATTATTGTAAAGAGGGCGAGTTTCGTATACTTGCTGGGATATTGTTACAGAATCTTGCACCGTGCACACAGGAAGAGTAGGAGTAGAAACCAGTATTGTTAAGGGAATTTCGCAAAATTTGTCAGAGGCTGACCAAAGAACAAGACCGTGGGAGCTAAGTGGTTAGAAAAGCTTGTGGAGATAGGATGGTGTTTATTGGGAGAGTACATGACACAAGAGAGCAAGTTAATGAACATACCCCTTTGGCGTGCTGAGAACCACTTTAGCCGTGCCCTATATTCGAGCACATGATCTTAGTTATGTAGACCGAAGATAAATCGTTGCAAACATTTTGCAAACCTTTAAGTTTTTTGAGTAATTCCTCTGATGAATTGAAGTAAGCCACATCTGCATAGTCAAGGAAAGGTAAGACGACAGACTGTGAAAGAGGTCTTTTGTGTCCATAGAAATAAATCGTGTGAGCGTTTGCAGAAGGTGAAAAGAAGTCGAGGTTGCGATGGACCGGTTATTTCATTTGATGGTAGAGACCGTGTAAAACCGATGGAACGCCACTACGTTACATCGATTGGTAGGGTAAGTATAACATTTGCCCTCAGAGCAGCAATGCTATGATAACCTCATCAAATGGAAATCCCCAATCAAATCTTGTCATGGAGCCGGAGAATTTGCAGTACCGTATTTGACGACATATTATTGGCATCTCGACAAACATTCCCTTGCGCTGCAACTGCAACTGATGGCAATCTATTTGACTAGCCCTCTTGGGAAATTGACCCGGAATATTGCAGTGAAATTAATAAGCTTACAAGCGTGTATACAGCCTTATACGGGGTACTTTATAAAACTGTTTGCCGTGAAAACATTCTAAAATGTCTTCAAATTACGATCTTTTAATATCATTCGGAAGACATCTTCTAGTAATATGACAAAGGCATGCATTTATTCAGTCGCACAACACTAAAAAATATTTATCAGGGAAGTGTTTGATTACGTGGACGATATAATTGTCATTTAGATTTCATATTTAAGGTTTGTCCTATATAACGCTTTATCGGCTATGCATGCTCTTACACCATCGCAATTCCTAATACCTATACATGATTGGATGTGATCTAAAAATTACGAAAGCCACCTACAAGTAGTTTAAATTCACTGACCACGTCATAATTTGTCATATTATATTTGTGAAAAAAGAGATCTGTGCTCACTTAAGTGGTCTCGTCAGGGCCAACTTTCTACACAACTGATAAAACTATCTGCAACCTTGTTATTCAATATTCTCAGAATATTTCTATATAGATATGTTTATTTGAAGGATATCTAGTGTTATTAGAATACGAAAATATTATTTTCGAGAGAGGCAGGGAAAGATACAGAGACAGAGACAGACAGTGACAGAGGCACAGACAAAGAAAGAAAGGGAGGCGTAAACCAAAACAGAGACAGAGAGACAGGTATACAGGGATACAAAGATAGAGACAGGGACAGACATATACAAAGACAGCCAGTGTCAGATACAGAGAGGGAGACAAAAGCAGCGACAGGGATAGAAACAGAGACAACGACAGATACAGAAACAGACAAAGACAGAAACAGAGACAAAAACAGAGACAGAGACAGAAACAGAGACAGTTACTGAAAGACAGAGGCAGAGACAGACAGAGACAGATAGTGACAGAGACAGAGGCGGAGACATAAACAGAGACAGAGATAAAGACGGAGACGAAAACAGATACAGAGATAAAGACAGAGACAGAGACAGATACAGAAGCAGATAGAGATAGACAGAGACAATGATAGATACAGGGACAACGACAGAAATAGAAAAAGAGACAGAAATAATACAGAGACAGAGGTAGAGTTAAAGACATAGACAGGGATAGTAAGAGACAGAGGCAGACAGAGACAGACAGTGACAGACAGAGGCGGAGACATAAACAGAGACAGAGACAAAGACAGAGGCAGAGACAGAGACAGAAGAAGAAACAGAGATACAGACAGAGACAATGACAGTCACAAGGACAACGACAGAAACAGAGACATAGACAGAGATAGAGACAGAGACAGAGATAGAGATGGAAACAGAGACAGAGGCAGACAGAGACAGACAGTGACAGAGACAGAGGCGGAGACAGAAACAGAGACAGAGCTAGGGGCAGAGACAAAGACAGAGATAGAAACAGAGAGAGACAGAGACAGAGACAGGGACAGGAACAGAGGTTGAAACATTTCAACATTGCAAAAACTGCCCAATGGATACGGCAGGGGGGGGGGGGGCGGGCTCGACGAGCGCGAATTTCGAAAATCCGTCGTGCATACAACTCTCACTGTATCCTGTCTTACGTCCTTGCGTTCGGCTTTTGACGGGAAGAGGCTTCCACGTAGAAGAGAGTTTGTAACCGGCGTCACTATTGAAGTTCGCTGTTCTTCTTATTTCAATGGCTTCCCGGAGCATGCGAGGAAAGTAGAATTGTTCTTTGAATCGTGGTAAATTCGTTTTTTTATCTTATTTATCATTTCAAATAACCGCGATAGTCTCCGACAAGAATATTATTGCCAGAGACAGCAATATTCCAAGAGAAAAAGGTTCAGTCGTGGTTTATCAAACATCAGAAGCTGGCCTGCACAATCGCCAGATCTCAACATATTTGAGCCATTATGGGGAGCTTTAGAACAGAGACTAAGAAGCAGATTTTCACCTCTAACATCATTGAAGTAATTGCCGGATGTTTTGTTGCAAGAATGGGACAACATACCGTTGGAATCTATTCGGACACTATGCGAATCCATACCAAGAAGGTTTGCAGCTGTTTTCAGGCGAACGGCGGCCAAACATATATTTTTATATTTGGCTGGTGTTCATATTACTTTGTCCAAACCCTGTATGAAGAAACGACTACAGGGAGGGACCAGGTTTCTATTCCGTGCTCAATCCACCTGCGCTATCCGTACAATCTCCTCGCAATTGAGCGGTATCCCGATCACGTCCCCTCGCAGCGGTGAGGAATTCCCGTTGTCGGGCTGCTTGGCCATATATCGGGCGGACGCGACGGCTGCATTGCTCAGTGCGCGACGTGTGCATCGCCGGGAATCGCTCCCTTTGAATTATTGATGGCCTCTGCGGGAAATTGAATTCGCCAGCCGAGACGCCGCGCGACATCTTGTTTAGTGCGGCTCAACCGGAACGCACGTATTTACGTACAGAGCCACCGCTGCAGAGACGTTTACCATATGGTTGCGCCCCGCGTCTCGCCGCGATCCTCCGAGCACAAGTTTAAATGAGAAGCATCAGGTGCGCGAAGAAGCCTATTTAAATATTTATACTAGTTGTATACTGGAGATGCAGTTGTATTCGGCGTAAACTGGAGATGACAAGACGCATGCACTATATCTATCCTGCAAACTGTTAACAACAGATATACACTCCTTCTTCGCCAATGAGACATTTTTAAGCTATTGCATAGCTTTTATCGCGGGCCTAGGCGGTACCCGAATGAAGAAATTTCTTAACGAACATTAATGATTTTAAACTGATAATTACGTCTAAACGAGTACTGCTTACGATTCGAAAAAAAATATATGTTAAACAAGAACATTTTACTAATATTCTTAGCTTTGAATATTTTAGATTTTGTTTATATTACATAGTGTAATTAATTTGTGAAATTAGGTCTAACCGAACGCCAAAACGACTACTACGCAAATACTATCTGGCGTATTATTATGAAACCTGCCCCATTTTAAAGATAATTTAATTATCTATATTTTTATATACGTTTTTTTTCGAATAATCCGTTTTTTTTGCTTTATCGAATAAAAAATTCGTGCGCGGCGCTCTATCGTAAGACGTTTAAATTATTCCGAATCATTTGCTTTCGCAGCCGCAAATGATTCTGAATAACTTCAACGTTTTCCGATAGAGCGCAGTTATCTGATATCAGAAAAAATAAAATAAATAAAATATATAAATTATTATAATTGCATAAGTTGTGAAAAATGCTATGCCATAGCTTTACCGCGGCAGTCCCCGAGTGCCACACGTTTTTTTAAGCTATTGCATAGCTTTTATCGCGGGCCTAGGCCAGCGCGGCGACCGAATGAAGAAATTTCTTAACGAAAATGAATGATTTTAAACTGATAATTACGTCTAAACGAGTACTGCTTACGATTTGAAAAAAATATATGTTAAACAAGAACATTTTCCTAATATTCTTAGCTTTGAATATTTTAGATTTTGTTTATATTACATAGTGTAATTAATTTGTGAAATTAGGTCTAACCGAACACAAAAACGACTACTACCCAAATTCTTGCTGGCGTATTATTATGAAACCTGCACCATTTTAAAGATAATTTAATTATCTATCTTTTTATCTACGCATTTTTTTGACAAATTCGTTTTTTTTGCTTTATCGAAAAAAAAATCGTGCGCGGCGCTCTATCGGAAGACGTTTAAATTATTCCGAATCATTTGCTTCCGCAGATGATTCGGAATAATTTCAACGTTTTCCGATAGAGCGCAGTTATCTGATATCAGAAAAAATAAAATAAATAAATAATTATAATTGCATAAGTTGTTAAAAATGCTAAGCAATAGCTTTACCGCGGCAGTCCCCGAGTGCCACACGTATGTTTTTTTTTATTTATTAATATTTCACACACATTTTAAATACTAGATTAATAAGATTCAAATCTACCTTGTTGGAGTGATGTCCGTACTAAGGTAGACTTTTATGTATTCTTTTTTCCTTTTTTTTTTAGTTGGTAAGTGTAACATAGTGTAGCATTGCTTTATGTTGTAGCTCTATATTGGCATAAATATTACATATACTTAGCATATTTTAGTAACATAATATACATAAAATAGTTTTAAATAATCATATATACACATACACATATATGCATATACATCTACATATATACATACACATATATACATTTATACATATAATCTATACATATACATATACATATGTTTTACATCTATACATATACATAAAAGTAGTAATTTTATGTAGTTAGGTATTCTTATAGAGCAATATAATTAACTAATTTCTCCGTTTCGTTCCTTCCTAGCTCAATCAACCATTCCGTCATAATTTTTCTTCCGCGTATGGTATCTAACTTCACTTTTAATTCCGAATTTATTCTATTATGTTGTTGGACAGCTAGAAAATAAAAAAAAATACGTGTGGCACTCGGGGACTGCCGCGGTAAAGCTATTGCATAACATTTTCTAACAACTTACGCAATTATAATTATTTATTTATTTTATTTATTTTATTTTTTCTGATATCAGATAACTGCGCTCTATTGGAAAACGTTTAAATTATTCCGAATCATTTGCGGCTGCGGAAGCAAATGATTAGGAATAATTTAAACGTCTTTGGATAGAGCGCCGCGCACGAATTTTTTATTCGATAAAGCAAAAAAACCGGATATTGTTCAAAAAAACTAAATTCGAAAAAAATCGAAAAAAATCGTAGATAAAAAGATAGATAATTAAATTATCTTTAAAATGGTGCAGGTTTCATAATAATAAGCCACATAGTATTTGCGTAGTAGTCGTTTTTGTATTCGGCTAGACCTAATTTCACAAATTAATTACACTAGTAATATAAACAAAATCTAAAATATTCAAAACTAAGAATATTAGGAAAATGTTCTTGTTTAACATATATTTTTTTCGAATCGTAAGCAGTACTCGTTTAGACGTAATTATTAGTTTAAAATCATTAATATTCGCTAAGAAATTTCTTCATTCGGTCCCCGCGCTGGCCTACTAGGCCCGCGATAAAAGCTATGCAATAGCTTAAAAATGTCGTTGGGCGAATGTTGTTGCATGGCTATAACTGCGCGTGTTCTGATAGTGTGAGATTTAATCATATGCCGCTCTGTGTGGGTGTAATAAAATATTGTTGATACTTTCACATATAATTAGCGTATGTCTAGTACTCAGAACTCTGTAAATAAGTGGTAGCTGGAGAACCTAAAAGGCTTTTTAAGCTATTGCATAGCTTTTATCGCGGGCCTAGCCCAGCGCGGCGACCGAATGAAGAAATTTCTTAACGAAAATTAATGCTTTTAAACTGATAATTACGTCTAAACGAGTACTGCTTACGATTCGAAAAAAATATATGTTAAACAAGAACATTTTCCTAATATTCTTAGCCTTGAATATTTTATATTTTGTTTTTATTACATAGTGTAATTAATTTGTGAAATTAGGTCTAACCGAACACAAAAACGACTACCACGCAAATATTATCTAGCGTATTATTATGAAACCTGCACCATTTTAAAGATAATTTAATTATCTATCTTTTTATCTACGATTTTTTTCGAATAGTCAAAGAATAAAAGAATAATATCCGGTTTTGTTGCTTTATTGAATAACATTCGTGCGCGGCGCCCTATCGGAATTATTCCGAATCATTTGATTCCCCAGCCCCATATGATTCGGAATAATTTCAACATTTGCCGATAGAGCGCAGTTATCTGATATCAGAAAAAATAAAATAAATAAATAATTATTATTGCATAAGTTGTTAAAAATGCTATGCAATAGCTTTACAGCGGCAGTCCCCGAGTGCCACACGTATTTTATTATTGATTACCCTAATGATTGACTGTTGAGCCCTAATCAAGGGATCTAGAGCTGAGAGTGAGGCGCCACCCCATCCAAGGATCCCATATGGTAGTATACTATTGACTAATGCGTAATAGATGGTTTTGATTAAGGCTTTTGAGATTACACTCCTTAGTACCTTGAATATGTGGATAAGTTGGCGGACTTTTGATGCAGTATCCTGTATGTGGTACTTCCAGTTGAGCTTATCATCTACAACAACTTCAAAGTACTTTATTTTACTCACTTTTTCAATGAGCTTGGGAAACATAAAAAAAAAAGTTAATTTTTACCCTTCAAAAATATTGATGTCATTACTATAATAACACTAGTTTTTATTTCACTTCGATACGATGCGTATTTACAAAGTTATAAGACTTATAAGTTTGCCGGGGTGAAACGAAGCAGACGTCTATGGTAGGGGTATTTTTTAGCGCCCTCTATGAGTACACGGCTAACTACTTGATTACGCGCGACCACAGCGTAGAATTGGCGCTGTCGTCGCCCACTCGTCATTGCGACATGTGACGTCGTCATTGCGACATGCGCTCGCAACCTAAAGTCGCGGTCGGCGCCGCTGTGGAAGCAGTTTTAATATTAGAATATTTTCCTTCCAAAAATTCTTGCAAATAATAATATTATGTAGAAACTTATGTAGATAACTTTTAGGTATTCGATCCTCTCAGGAACGAATTATATAATAATAAGATTGTATCTATTTCTTCTAGATACCCCTTCAGAATAAGAATATTTAGGCAAGTTCTGTAATTTATTATCATATCGAAGGTTAAAAGGTAATCGGGTATAAGCGACATAAACCGAATTGCCCACGAGAGCAGTTTAAAGTTTGAAATTGCATAAAAATGGACTTAGCTTTTTTATTTATTGTCATATCGTGAAAATGGAAACAGGTCTAGAATCAGGAAAAATAAAAGCATTAATTGGCACACTTACTTATTTATTTACACGTTGTTTTATGTGGTTCTATGTCACTTAGATCCATTAATCTCATTTTCCGTATGAGGTAATAAGGCATAAGTTACATTTACACAGAAAAAAACGAAGAGTATAGAAAACTAAGCTACATTTGATATCCTCATACCAAGAGGCAATAGGGCATGTCACATGACTGTAGAATAACTTAAATGGGTAAAGAAGGACAAGTGACGATTCACATCATTATGCCAGAAGGTAATGGAGCATAAGAAATAGTGCGTAGCAAAAACATCGTGAGGATAACCAACAAAAAAAAAATATTTTTAATTTTATATAATTAATTTTCATATAATGGAGAATGTTACTGGGTCTGCAAATTCGCTTGCAACTTCGTCATATTAGAGCTTTTATTTACACAAATACATTAGTTTTTGTTTCATTCAAAAATACCAAGTAGTTTTTGTTTTGCACGCATTTAAAACTCCCGTAAATATCGAACCCCGCTCTCGGGCGGCCGGCTACTGTGTGACGTCATTTTCCAACACTCCGATCGCTCGCGCGCTCTTGTTACTAGAGTACTGCCGGCTGTCAGCGGTTGAAGTATGTATTTTGCTCTGAATTAACGAACTCTACTCGTCAGTGGATTTCATTTTGTTTTGTTTCGTCCGTGCATTATACCTACTGTTACGTTCATAGAGTGTATTCAATTAATAAAGTGCAGTGCAATGGACGAAGGATTTGAAAAAGGGCAATCGGATAATCTACCTAAAATAGATGGATTTATAGTAGTCCATTATTTTTCGAATAATAGTGTTTTTTTTTGCCGCCGAAATGCAAGGAGTAATAATGCAAAAGTAAGTAATTATACCCGTCGGCCGCCTGACATAGCTATTTTGAAAATCTAATTTAACGATACCATATAATAACCAATTTCGCAAACGCGGCGCAAGTACCAAATCTTTTAAGTTTTGTGTAATATATAAATAGTGAAATGTTAATAGCCACATACCTAATTATTCTTTTTAATAAAATTTAACTAAATAATTTAACTTATTGCGAATACAGTGAATCGAACAGATGTACAAAACGTTTTTTTTTATGCCATGAATAAAATACTTGAATCGCCTTTTTAATATCGTGAATCGTCTTTTTTGTTTGTTACCTATCGGCAAGAGAGATGATGCTATTGGTTACGTGCAAATTAAACGAGCAGGTGATATTTGTAAAGTTAAATGTAGAATCGCACCAGAACATCGCGTACGTGCAAAACCATATCATTGCAGTTTATCATGCGATGAAAAGGACGAAGAAATTTTGAATTTAGCCTGCGAAGATTGTGCCACCAGCAAAGTTGGCTGTAAACATGGCGTAACATTTTTAATGTGGTTAAATCATCAAAGCGAGGAGACTTCGACAACTTCTATTAAGTGTTATTGGAAAAAATGTAAGATCTCAGGTATCGGTACTACACTGAACGTGATTGAGGCTAAACATTTTGGTACAACACGTTAAGTCGAGCAGAATGAAAATGATTTTTTCGACAAAGTAATATTAAAACTTCGTGAGCTTCAAATACAGTGCTCGCTCGCACAGTATGTATGTGAAAAAAAGAAGTGGAATAGGTGTATATCCATTACCTAATTAATCATTTAAAAAAAACGGTGTGGATTTTGATGTCGAGAGTTTTATAACATTTTGTAAAATAGAAATGACGGAATTAAGATGTCTTCAAGTAAAAAAATGGGCTACAATATCCCAATCACATTCTAATTTTTGATTTGAGCAGCGCTTCGGATAAATAACAGCTTGAAAAATGACAAAAAAGACTAAGCTACATTTGATATCATCATACTAAGAGGTAATAGGGCATAAGTCATATGACTGTAGAATAACTTAAAGAAGGTTAAGTGACGATTCACATCATTATGCCAGAGGAGCATAAGAAACAGTGCTTAGCAAAAACATCGTGAGGATAACCAACAAAAAAAAAGGAGGTACGCTAATTACTTATTTTTACACACATAAAAATCATTTGCAGAGCAATCGTTATGCTATATTGTAGTGGATGCTGCAGAACAACATCAAACAACTTTTTTTTGGCACACACAATCATCACGAAATAGTTTTATAGATAAGTTGACTATTGGTCAACATTATCTTCGATGTCAGTTTGCGGCAAAGTATCATTCACCATTTTGTTGAATATTAAAGCTAAATACTCTGCCTGACACTGTTGAGTTATAACTTGATCTGAGCAAAGCTTCAATAAATCTTTGTGTTTATTCTCAGTAATTGGCAGTGGTGTAGGATAGCAGTCCGGTAAGAGACTTTGTTTTGGACGCGACTTCAATACGGGATACATGTTTTTATTATTATTATTTAAGAAACACACACACAACAATTTATTGTGTAATTTTTAAGTACATTTTTTCTAGGATCTACTTCCCACGTCAACGCCGGCAACAAGCGATTAGTTACAATTATTCTGATTATAAGCCGTGGTAACTATTGACTTCAAGCAGTGAAACTATTGCAATTTTATATTATAATTCTGGTAGAAAGTTCGATAATCATACGCATATTACTATTATTCTTACAGCAATGTGTTCCAATTTCAGATAAAAAGGCCGGTAAACGTTCACCTAATATTATTTTTACAACAAGGAGTTACTTAGGACACTTACTATTCCAATTACGCTTTTCCTACTTGACTTACTTTCTTCTCTTACTACTACTACTAGTTTATACTTACTACTACTACTACTACTTTCCTACTAATCTTTACCTTACCTTTCCTACTAGTCCTACTAGTCTTTTTCTTACTAGCCTTTTCAAAATAGTATGACCACATTTTGTCAATGAATAACAAGACCGTATCATCAGTGAAACATACCACTTTTGTCATATGACTGTAGAATAAAAGAAAAACAATATCTGCCACAGTTAGTCACGTAACTGCAAAACAATATCGTCAGTTTGGGAAAAATCGAAAAAATATTGAAAATCATAACGCCGATACCATCAAAAAACGCTAAACATACATGGGAGTGTTTCAGTAAGGCCTCGGCGTGCTCAAAAATGTAAGCACCTATACTGCATTAATGTGTAGTTCAAGGCCCTACATTTTATGCATTTGCTATACAGAATATAGAATAAACACGTAGGTATATGTAATAGAAATCCTAAAGAAATTTAATTACCGTGGCATTTTAATGTATATCGCTGCAGTTAATTTATGTACGGTCAACCATTCGAGCCCTCTTTGTGCTAAAAATATAAAAAACGGGTTTTATACCACTAAATTAAAAAACATCGCTGGAATTGTCATGCTGGGTTGCTACTAGAGAAGCCCTGCCGCCATTAAAATTTGCTACATTGAAACTCATCGTTTTGATTCTATCAGCCCAAATACATATTTTGAATGCATTATTGGATGCTAATGAATATTTCTTCCCAATGTTTTGTGATCGATTCCAAGTTAGCACCTTTTTGTAAAATAATATCTTGAAATAGATCGCGTTAAATTGTAAAAAAAGCGACGCGGAGCCTAAAGCAATACCGGCAGGGTATGCGGCCCCGCACGGACTGGACTTGCCAAGGGAATGTCGAGCGGGGCGCTTTACATGGAAGGACTATTATTGCTTGTGCAGCATACCATTTTACTAAAATTGCGCGTGACAAAAAAAGTTTTTTTTGGTTTTTTGGAAGATTGTAATGGAAAAAGTAAAATAATTAAAAATGAAGCAATGTTAAATTTTGAACATTTACCTCGTACTCATTACCAGCATGGTTTCAAGTTGCTAACCCTTATAGATTCCAAGAAAAATGCTATTTACAAAAAAGCGATGACTTCAGATTTTATTTATTTTTATTAAGAAAAAAATCAAAACATTGAAATTCGACATCGTAGAACAAAATATTGAAAAAATTCCTACAAGACTCATATTTTTATTATTATTTAAATGTTCGCGGGAGTCACGTAAATTTGATTGCAAAATGTCAGTTTTTCACTGTTTGAGAGAGGTAGTCGCCTTAAGTTCGCTGGCGGTATGGTAACGACATCGTGACGTCATCGCACATGTTAGCGCTTCGCTCGGCTACTACTATTATTACCGCCTCACTGGTTCAGAGCGGACTTACGTTCGTCTGTTGTTTTTATTGTTCCGTATGACACACGTAATAATTTGACGACGTGTTCGCTGCCAAGTCCGATACATTTAAATACTTCTTCGTGTCGGTGACATAGAATAGTATATTAGGTCACACATGGGAGCAAAGTCGTATATAAGATGAGCGCAAAATATTGAATCCAGATCATAACGAAGGATTCTAACTTGGATTTCTGAGTGTAGCGAGTGATTCAAGCTGTAAAGCCCGAGACTTGTATATTTTTGCTCACCAGTGTACCACTGTTTTTCTCTCCGACTATGAGAAAAAACTAAAACGAGCTTAAAAAAATCATCATCATCATAATCACCATATCATCATCATACTTATCATCATTATTATACATCATTATTATACATCATTATTATACATCAAATATATACATATATTTTTTTTATTATTATTTTATTCAGGAAACAGACAGTACACAAAACATATTTACCGAATCAAAATTTAACGAACATAAACCATTTATATGTTTCCACCAATTAAACGGTCATATAATGCGTTATTCTATATAAAAGAAGAGTTTAAAATATACAAGCATATTTTAAAGTGAAAAGTGAAATATTAGGGTTTTTTAAATAAACAGAAAATATTCTGAAAAGTAATTGCTAAGATTACTAAACAGTCCAAAGTATTAAAATAGTAAATATAAAGTAAATAGAGCAGAAAAAAACAGTCAATAGATTCATAAACATGTATATTAATATGGTAATAAATTAATTTATTATTAAATAGATAGTAATAAGAAAATAAAATATAAAATTATGTAATGACACATTTTATGAGAACGAAAAATAGAAAAAAGGAATAAGTTATGTAAATATAAAGACAAGAGGAGAATAACTATTTTCATAATAAACAGATTACTTAATTAAATAATTAGATTTTTAAATGTATCTGGGGTTGTGGCAAATATATCAACATCCATAAACACCGAGTTGTAATGATGACAAGCTTTATAAACAAAAGCATTTTGTGCATAGTTAGAATTGACAATTGGCAGTTGAAAGGAACGCTGAGAGCGAGCTAGTCGAGGGGGCACGACAAAAATTATCTGCTCCAAGGTTTGACTAGCATCAACACGATTGTTAATTAGCTTATGCAGATATAACTTAAACTATATAAAGAGTATGACAAATAAAATAAAAGAGGATAGAAAGAAATATATTCTTTACTCTTAACAAAATTGTTGGTAGATATCCAAGACGAAGATGTCAACGGGTATAAAAATCATTTAGGCATGCCTCCGCAGAAATTTGATGACGCAGAAGTTACGTTGTATGTCGCGGCGATATTGTTTTAATATCGGCATTCATCCATATTCAATATCAATTTCGCTGCTGAATCTCGTTCGCGCGGGAGATCGTTGCAAGGCAGAGAGCTCCTTCGCGCCCCCTAACAGGATTGCGTCGATCAATCGGGCGGCAGCGCCTTCTAACCTAACCGATGCGCCACGGCACAATCAATTATTCCGTCGTCTACCCGCAAATAGCCGCATAAGCTAGGAGACGGGGAAGATATTACCCCTTGAGGGACGCCTGCCAATCAAGTTTATAAACGAGGCGGAAGACACGCGCGCTCATACCGTACATAGGGACCCTTAAGTACTGGCTTTTGATGTTAACAAGCAGCTATACTGATTTCACAACTAGTCAACGTAAGTTAATGGGCCCTTGCTGAGTTGGCCACGAAGACCCATTCTGTTTAGGGTTGGTCACACTCACGGGTCAACAGCTATCCGACGGCCTCCACGCATGAAGTGCGAGCCTGGGTAGGACTCTGGCCTTATGGTCAGTTTCCCCTAGGAATCAACCTTCTGGAGCTCCTGGACGGTCTGCGCACCGTGCGGCGTAAGCCAATCGACTGCGCACTCTGACTAACATCTTGAGGTGTCAACTACAACGGGCGAGCCCGTCACCACAGGAAGTTTTAACGATTAGTCGTTCTGTCGACCTGCAGTGAGCGTATAAGACTTTGGACAAAACAATCCGACGTCTAGCTACGCCACAACCCGTTAGAGACCAACGCCTTACCGCGAGGAGCCAGTTATGTTAACTGGCGGGCGGCACTCGCGCCCTAACTACCAATTGTGACCAGATTTCTCCGGTCTCTCGATTGGTTCCGAGTTCGAGGTCGCTTGCGCGGTCCTCTCCCTTACGAAGCGGTGAAACGGTGAATACCGCATCTATCGCGGACCGTGGCGTCCTTTGCCCGCTTCACACCCGGGATCGGATGGCCAATGGTCATTTCAAGAGCACTCGCCGTAAGGTACGCAACCACCCCCGCTCTATAGGAAACAATACAGTTCCCAGACTCCCCCGACTGTTAGTCGGAGAGCACAATCGATTGGCTTGCGCCGCTCGGTGAGCAGACCGTCCAGGAGCGCCAGAGGTTTGATTCCCAGGGGAGACTGGTTGACCCAGTGTCCTACCCAGGTTCGCATCCCATGCGTGGAGGCCATCGGATGGGTGTTGACCCGTGAGTGTGACCGACCCTGAACACATGGGTCATCGTGGCCACCTCATCATGGGCCCATTAGCTCCCTCTCTCTGACTAACAGTTTAGAGTTTCAAGGCGATAGGTGAGGGCAGCAAACCCCGCCCACCGCCCGGGCAGTTATAACGACGAGGGTCGTCTTGTCTGCCCGGGATGTCGTGCTACGACAACCCTGCGCGTACCAGAAGGGTAGAACGCGCAGGGGGTGAAATAGGGTAAACCACCCCCCCCCCCCCCCCGTACCGCCCCGAGAACCCATTTATTTATAATAATAAAAGAATTTACAAAGTAAAAATTTACAAAAATAATACTAAATTTACCATATTCACAAAATAAAAAAAAATAAAACAAATAACAAATTTAGGGCCGGTAAGTGGGGTAGAGGACGCTCCAGAAACGATGATGGTGGAGGCGCACGGTCCGTGGGCAGGTCTCGGAGCAGCCACGGGGGGGAGGAATCCCTGGATCCTGTTAAGAACGAAACGCCCTTCGGGGCGGTAAAGAGACGGACACAAAGACGGGCACTTCGGGCTGGAAGTAGCCGCCGAATCACGCCACCAAGGAAGAGGGTACCCCCTGGGGGGCATCCCGAGGCCTCATGCTTTCCCAAGAAGCCACCCAGTGCTCCACAAGCTCGCCAAACGTCCGGAAGCAGCTCCTACAACTGACCAGATCCGGGTACCAAATCGGAGAGCGCCCAACGCACGCGCCCACTGCATCCATCAATTTCTCCCGTGCAGCCGCTAGAATTGGGCAAGACCAAATTACGTGTTCCGCAGTTTGGCGACCATACCCACAGGCGCATCGGGGGTCATCGGCAAGTCCAAAGTCAAATAGTTTGGCTCTGAACTCTCCGTGGCCCCCAACCAGCTGCGTGGTATGGTGGTCGAACCGCAGAAACGAATTTGCCATCCGCACTGCGACGGACGGGAAAAAGCAATGGGTGAGGCGGCCCGTACCCCCGGCGTCCCATCTAGCCTGCCAGACACGCAAGGACTCCACCCGAATCAGGCGGGCAAACTCCCCAGCTCGGTGCGCCACCGGGTCGATCGACAGGCCATGAAGGACTACCGGCTCGCCCCGGCGGTACCGCGACAACGCCGCACGCTCCAGAATCTCCAGGTCAATCGGCAGAACGCCAGCGATGACGGGTAACGCAAGAGTGGACGTCGTTCTGTACGCCCCGGTCAGGGCCACGAGAGGGATGCGCTGTCCGCGCAGCAGCGCGACACGCGTCGCCTCAGGAACAGCAGACTCCGTCCAAGCGCGTGAGGCATAAGTCGCACGCGGGACGAAGACGCCCTTATAGATAGTCATGACCGCCGGGAAACGAATTCCCCAGTCGGCCCGACTCACTCCGCGGAGCGCAAAGAATAGATCCCGGGATTTTTCGGCTGTAATCTCTGCGTGCGAAAGAAAGGAAAGGGAAGCCGTAAGCGTCACCCCCAGGTATCGAACGGTGGCCGGGAAGGATACCGGGCGACCGTTCATCCTGATGACAGGGTTCCGCTTAAGATGTCCCTTCAGGAGAAGCGCCTGAGTTTTCGTCGGAGAGAAGGTGAGTCTGTTTCGCTGACCCCATCCGAGGATCAGGTCCAGCGAGTCAGCCACCCTTCTCTCGACCTCTGCGCGACTCCTGCCGCCCACCAGGAGAAGAGCGTCGTCTGCATAAGCGCTGACGGTGCACCCCTCCGGGTAAGGTAGACCGAGGAAATCATCAAAGAGAATGTTCCAACGGCTAGGACCCAACACTGACCCCTGTGGACAGCCCATGGTCGGGGTTATGGTGACGCTGGTCGGGCCGTACCTCAGAGTGACAGATCTGTCTGAAAAGTAGCTCCTCACTACTTTCAACAAATTGTTCGGGCACAGGCGGGCGCGAAGCTTGCATATAAGCATCGGCCACCACGCGTTGTCGAATGCACCGGAGATATCCAAAAATACGCCTACCACGTAGCGGCCGTCGTAGTTGCGGACCCAGTTTTTCGCAAACAGGATGGCGTCCTCCGTGCTTTTCCCTCGGGTAAAGCCAAACTGACGCTCGTTCTGGGGAGACAGAGTCCTCTCCAGCCGTTCGCGCACAAGCACTTCGAGCACCTTACCCATTATGGGAAGGAGCGTGATGGGCCTGTACGCTTTCGGATCCGAGCGCGGCTTGTCGTTACCTTTGGGAATCACCCGCAGGAGGCCAGCCTTCCAGCATAATGGGAAATGACCGTCCCTAATGCATTTCTGCATCAGGACAGTCACCTCCCATCTTGCGAATTCCCACACCCGCTTCACTATATCAGACGTAAAGTTGTCTATCCCCGGTGCCTTTCTGCGCGATAGCGACCCGATGACGGTGCCGACCTCGTCCGCTGTTACCTCTGACAGATCAGGTACGCGCGAGTCTACGGCACTAAGCCGCCGCAACTGCGCGTGGTGGGGATCGTCATTGTCATTCCGATCCGATGGACACAAAGAACCGAGGAGAACTGAAAGAGTGCCTTCGGTGTCAAGCGGGGCGGAAGTACCCTCGACAATGCTAGAGAGGTAGTTCCCACCCCGCTTGGCACCTTTGTCGATGACGTTCTTCATGTCCCATGGGTTTGCATTCCCAACTTCGCTAACCCATGTACGCCAGGAATCAGTCTTGGCACGCCTAATAGCGGCGTGGTAGACGCTCCGAGCCGATCTCAGGGACTCCCGAAGTACCTCAACACGCTCAGGGGGAAGAGAACCCCTGTGGGCTTCCCCCATGCGGCGGTACGCTTGCCGGAAGCACCTGCAGAGGCCGGATATTTCCGGAGACCACCACGGGGCCGTAAAGCCGCCGAAGGGCCTCCTCCGACCGAGGACCGACTCGCAGGCCGAGGCAACTGCCTCATGAAGTGCAACACTAAGTGCCTCGGCCGAATTGGAGTGAGGGGACGGGAACCGGGAGAGCCTCTCACAGAGGGACTCCCCAAAACGGTCCCAGTCCACATCCGAGGTGCGGTACGCCCATTCCGAGGGGGACGGGGGATTCACACGGCGGCCAATGTCGAAGGTCACTAGTCTATGGTCTGAGGAAGACGACGATTCGTGGACGGTCCAGTTCATCATCTCCCGGGCGAATCCAGGGGAGCACAGCGTCAAATCCACATTGCTGGACCCGCCGGGGCCACAGAAGGTCCGGGGCTGCCCGGGGGAGTTGACAATATGCAACCCATAGGTCGCTATCAGCTCCTCGACAGCCTCGGCTCTTCCCTTCGCGACCCTGTCCAGGCGGTCCAGGTTGCCGTCGTCGTGCCAGGACGGGGAGCGGGCATTAAAATCGCCCGCTACCACTACCGGCCGACCCCGAAGAGCGTCAAGGGCCGCGGCGAGTTCAGCAATGTAGGCGTCCACAGCCTCGCCAAACTGGAAGTAGACGCTGATGAAGTAGCAGTCCACATCGTTGATAACTATGGACGCGCAGGCGAGGTGCTCACTGGAGAGCCGATCCAGGAACAGGGGAGGCGGGAGAGACGAACTCACCGCGATCCCTGCCATGGGTCGGTGCCCCTTCTCGAGCACAACGCACCGCCCGTCTATACCCCGGGGTTTACCGAGGAACGTGTACTGCTCCTGCACAAACGCCACTCCAATACCCATCGTCTCAAGCGTGCGACCGAATTCGGCCGTTACAGCCCGGCTTCTCTGCAGATTCAGTTGCGCGCAACTTATCATTAGTTGGGGACTATGCCCCGCCATAGTTCGTGGTGGCTATCTCCCTGTCCACCGCGCGCTGATAGGCCGGACAGCCCGACGAGCCCGTCACGTGAGCTGCTTCCTTTCGCAGACCCGAGCATGTGGCACACTTGGGGGGTGCCTCCTTAGCAGGGCAAGCCGACCTCTCGTGTCCCTTGCCGGCGCAATGTCCGCAGACTACCTCCTGCGAGCACTTCCCCTGGGTGTGCCCGAAATTGTGGCAGCGGAAACACCTTACCGCCCCGATGTAGTCACGCACTCTGCAAGAGTCCCCGTCCAGGAACACTCTCCCCTCCGCCACAAGCACCGCTCGCACCGCCGGGTGCACGATCCAAACACTTTGGACGACAGGGCCGTCCCTCTGGCCGAACGCGAACGCCCGGCGGGTCGAGCCTAGCGCAGTTGACTTATCCACCGAGCAGCGGCCCTCGAGGTTCTGCGACCAAATAAGCTCCTTTACCTCTCCTTCGTTTAGGTCCCGCGGAATGTCGTGGATAACAATCCGCGGAAATCGACCCTGCGGTTCGACGGCCCTCAGCCCCGCACCGCGAAGTTTCTCGCCCGCGGCCTTCACTCTTTCCAGACCCCCAGGAGTAGAGGTCTGGACCAGCACGCCGGCCCGAGCAACCTTCCTCACGGTGACCGGCCGGAAACCGTCGGCCGCAGGGTCAAGTGCCTTTAAAAGAGCCGCTTTGGTCGCCTCCGAGGTGGCTGCGGCATCCTCAATCGCGGGGTAGATAAGGACCGAGGGCCTCTTTGGAGGCACCTCCCTGGTCCGATTCCCCGCGACCTGAAGGTTGATACCCCTCTTAAGGGCATCCCCATAAGAGGGCGAGGACGAGCTCGGGGTGGAAGCCAGCGAGGGGGCTGGTCTTGCCACCAGTTCCCTCACCGAGGCCTCCATCGATCTCATCCCCCCCAGGATCTCATCTGCGATCCCGAGCCGCCCGTGGGCGGCAGCGAGATCGCAGGCAAGCCTGGACACCAGGCCCAGGATGCACGCTGTCTCCCCGGCCAACCTCATCTTCTGATCCGCCGTTAGGCGGCAGCGGGTCGGGGTATCACCCTCGCAGGTGATGGCCGCCATACGGGCCAACGCGTCCTCCACCCCACTTACCGCCAACTTAGCCTCGCTAGCAGGTGGAGGAGTAGACACAGCCACCGCGGGCGCGCGGGAACCAACAGCTCTGGTAGAAGGGGGGGCGGTGGCCCTCGCCCCGACGCCCGCAGTGTCAGTGTCCGTCTCCCTCTCGCCGTCCTCGTCGCTGCACTCCATATTCGCTCGTTTGGCCTTCGGAGGGGTTTTCTTTTTCAATCTTCGCTTCGCGCGAGTCATCATTGCAACCTCCCCTTCCGCACGGCGCGGCGACGCCGGGGCAGCGGCTCGCAGGGGGGGAAGGGGGGGGGGGGCGGCGAGGTCTCGCCACCACCCCCGGACCTCCCACTCACCCGCGAGGGCACCGGGAGGCGCGGGAACGCCCCCGCGCCTCGCCCAGGGGACACCGCGCCTGAAACCGCCCCGGCCACCGAACCTCGCGGTGAAGTGGGGGGCGGGGGGCGGGGGGCCGGCGGGGGGACTGCGGGATGCGAGGCGACCTCCCGAAGGGATCGCCTCCCCCCCCCGGATCACTTGCCGCCATCCCCGAATCGCAAGGAAAATTTTCGGAACGCAAGCTCGCACTCCGCGCAGGCACTCCTCCTTGCGACTCTAACGCCGACGAAACTGCGGCGCTGCTATGCCGGCCCACTACGCGTATCGCGCCTGCCCGCAGGTCTGCGGACTCGCGCGCAGCGTCGCGCACGCCACTCAGCCGGCGCACACCGCGTCGCGGCCAACACAGTGAAGGCGAAGGCGTGGGCGCACCTCTCACAAATGAGTTTAACGAGAATCCTCCGCAAACTTGCGACTCGCCCTCAGTGGCCCTCGCCGCGGGGCTCACCCACGCCGACAGCGCCCGAAAAAGCGGTCGCCGGACGCACAGCCTCCCCTTTAACGTCGCACCGCAAACGTCAAAATGGCTTTCGCCGCACAGGGGCCAACCCCGGGGGGTTCAGCGCCACGAACGCTGACGCAGGTGCAAGGACACACCGGCTATGCAGTGCAATTGCACTAAACTCCGGAATACACAGGAAAACACTGTAAACTATTTTATTAGCGCTTTGAGACGGAGCAGTTGCAGAGACGTCAGCTGCGGCGACTGCTCAGCCTCTGACTAACAGTCGGGGGAGTCTGGAAGCAGTACTGTTTCCTATACGGCGGGGGTGGTTGTGGACCTTACGGCGACTGCTCTTGAAATAACTATCGGCCATCCGATCCTGGGTGAACAGCCGGGCAAAGGACGCTGTGGTCCGAGATAGATTCGGTAAACACCGTTTTACCGCTTCGTAAGGGAGAGGACCGCGCAAGCGACCTCGAACTCGTAACCAATCGAGAGACCGGAGGAATCTTGGTCACAATTGGAAGTAAGGGCGTGAGTGTCGGCCCGCCGGGTAACATTCCTGGCTATCTCGCGGTTAAGGCGTTGGCCTCTTACGGACTTGTGGCGTAGCTAGACGGTGGACTGTTTCGTCCTCAAGTGACGTGACAAAACTTCCTAAGGTGACGGGCTCGCCCGCTGTAGTCGACAACCCAATTTAGTCAACGTAAGCAAAGTCTGACTGCAAAACAGATCAGCAAACGGCCTGAAGTTGACCTCAGCCCACTGAGAAACCAGTCCTCAGTTCGCTCAGGAGTATTTTGGTCGAACTGAAGAACAATGGAAAAGAGTCTTGTTCTCTGACGAGTGCAGGATTATAGCAACAATGGACGTGGAAGGATCAGGAGAGCGATGTACTCGATGTTGCATTGCAGAACTTGTCTCTAGTGGCGGTGATACTTGCATGCTCTGGGAAGGCAGGTCACTGAATGCGAAGACTGGACTTGTGTTCACCACATGCTGGCCGTCTATCGAGAGGATTGACTTCTCGACGCTACATTAAAAAAAGTCGCCACGAGCCACGTTATACCTTTTGCTGGTTTTATTGGCAATAACTGCATGATATTCAGGATAATACAAGATCGCATACGACTGTTTTGATACTTCCTATTGTGTGATTATTTTTTGTATAAAGTGCTTGATGACTATTAATATTCATATAATAATTATCTATTTTATATGTATACTCATGTACATGGATTCAGCTCTATTTTTTATTTTTTTTATTTGTCTGCCGTCTAAAGCCGACTTTAGACAACGCTATTGTCGAATTAATATTTACGGTTTAATAGTTTTATATCTACATATAAACTGACGAATTCTAATATGCGATAATTAGCTTTATTTCATAATTCATGCTTTTATTGTATATCTGAATAAATAAATTGAATACTGAATACTGAATACTGGTACAGTGTGCCATTATATTCAAGAGGTGGATGTGCCCGTTAAGAAGAGCTTGAAGACCGGATCTCAATCCCATCGAACCTTTATATGACGAGCTAAAAAGAAGAGTTCGAGCCCGAGATGCTGCTCCAACGACTCTTCAGGAACTGCAATTGACGATCGTAGAGGAAAGGGAGGCGATACCTCAAGAGTTTGTAAAAACTAAATCTAATAAAATTTATAGTTCGGGCTAGGGGAAACAACACTCCTTATTAATAAAAATATTTTTTTGCTGATTTTTATGTTTTAATTAAATTTTCATCTCCAATTCTGAAGTTGCAAAATTCAGACAAAACGTGCACTTTGGATGATGACCCCCAAAAAGCATTTTGTTAAAAAAACTCATGTACAAAAAAGGTACTACTGGATAGGCCGTGAAATAGACTTTAGACTTGCATCCAAAAAAATGGCCAAACTTTTTATTTTTTGAGGATTGTGTTAAAAATTCATAGGTATGCGATTTTTTTGATCTCAAGTGTAGCTCGTAAAATTTCGAACTTGAAATGAACTGACAACCGTTGGGGGAAAAGAGTTCTCGAATGGCGACCGCGAATCGACAGACTGAGTGTGGGACAGCCTCCAAACAAGACGGACCGATGACAGCCAAGGTCGCAGGAAGTAGGTGGATGGACACGGCTCAAGACCTCTCGTCATGGTATTCTATGGGGAAGGCCTATGTCCAGCAGTGAACGTCTACCGACCGATGATGATGATGATGATGAAAATGTCTATAGAATAATTTTTATTTGAATAAGCTAGTTAAGAGAGCAAACTCACTTCTATATTTAATAAGAAAAGCTTTTTCCACTATCACCAGTGAACTTTTCCTCAAGCTCTATAAAACCTACATTCGCCCGCTCCTAGAATACTCCTACTAGGTATGTAATCCTTACTTTCGGAAGGATATAGAGCACCTGGAAAGAGTTCAGAGAAGAGCAACAAAGTTGGTGCTATCGCTGAGGAACAAACCATACGAAGTACGACTGAAAGAACTTCGCCTGACAACATTAGAGTGTTACGTACCCCGCCTTAAATTGTATAGTAATAACACTATCATTAAGCTAGCATACAGATACTAACCATCGTCACCGGTACAGTGTGCGTACCGCTTTAGGAATGCACTGAATTGCATACAATATTTGCGCATGGCAATATTTAATATAGTACTAAGAGGGCAGTCAGACCGGCCGCTACAATAAACGCCTTCCACGTACGCTGTGTGATATTCATTTCTCCGCTCACGGCAATAGGCCCGAAATCGCGATGGACTCCGTGTGAAACGATAGCAGGAGTTCTGGGATAATCACATCCTCACGAGGTGACCCCAACTCCTCATTTGGTGACCCCGACAACAGTGAAACAACGCAACAAAGGAGCCACGCGACGCCATTTTTTTGCCACGCCAGCCTAACAAAGGAAAGTCATCGTCGGCAGCGTCGTGGGCGGAGGAAAACAGCTTTAAGGTACTCAGTGCATACATCTATAAACTTAGTGACTCAGTGAAAAGACTTTTTCCAAAAAAGAGACAGAAATCTCCACGCGATACCACGCGGCCACACGGCCCGCGAAGGGTGGCTTTCGAGGCTTCGCCGAAGCCAAGCCTCCCCCTGCACGCGCCGCGGCAGAAAATCGGTACCGCGTACAGCATTCGCGCACTTTTTCTCCCACACCTCGTGGTTGAGAATACCGCAGAATCTCAAGGTGACCTTGCGACCGTGCACACCGTGGAGCACGCACGCGCAGGTCGCGCTCTGCATTCGCGCAACAAGCATAAAACTGTTCGATTTGCAGCAGTAAAATATAGCAAATTTTTCTCGCTATTTTTAAAGCGACGCGAGGCCCCCACGGGAAGGGCCCGTCGCTGACCGAGGCCCCCAATACGGCCAGGCCCCGTCTATAAATTCGCCTCGAGTGCAATATCGCCGCGACGCGAAAATAATATTATTTGTCCTGCAGTAAAGGGCATTGCACCGGCACAAATTTGCATCGGCAGCCGGCGGATCGCATCGGCGCGAGAGACCTACGTGCCTTATCAGTATTTGCGCAGCACAGATTAAGCAACAGGCAACAGCACTCAACACGAACAGATGTGACACAAGAGGCACAGAATAAGCAGCCATCGAACAGCGAAACACAGATAAGACATTTATTTTATATATTTATTTTTGTCTTCTGAATTTTTTTCTGAATAATTTTCACATTAAGTTTGGACTTTGAAGAATACCAACAAAATGACGACTCCAAAGGTAACGACGACGAATGAAACCAATATTACTGCAATGTCTTTGGCGAATAGAATCCCAGAATTCTATAAATCGGAACCTAAGTTATTTTTTGCACAGTTCGAATGTGTCATTGCCGCACAAAAAGCGAGCGATGAAAATAAATATCAACTAGTAGTAGCTAAATTGCAAATAGACGACCTTCGTCAGGTGAGCGATATCATCACCGATCCACCGTTGGAAAACAAGTATGAGACGTTAAAGGCACGTTTGATTAGCGTATATGTCGATTCAGAGTACCGCTCTTTTCAGAAATTGCTAAGCGAAATGGAGTTGGGAGACCAAAAACCCTCTCAACTGCTTAGACGCATGAAAGATCTAGCGGGTACAAAGATGAACGACGAGGCACTACGTTTCATGTGGATCGGACACTTACCTAAGCACGTCAGATCGATACTATCCGTAGCAGATCAAAAGGATTTGACGGAATTAGCCACGTTGGCGGACACCATAGTTGAGAACACTCGAGGAACAGATGAGGTCGCACAAATAGATGCAAGGACATCAAAAAAGGGACACTTATCAGCGCGAGACAGCACTATGGAGACGGTCATCGCGGAGTTGACGCGAAAAATTGATGATTTGACAACAAAGGTCAACGGCATCAACAAATATCAGGATCGACAACGCCAACAAAAAAGACAGTCGCAAGAGAGATATCGATCACGCTCTCGGTCTGGAAACAGACAGAATAATCAAGAAAAACGAGAGAAGACGCGACCACCGAATTGGATGTGCTACTACCATCATAGATTCGGAACTGACGCCAAGAAATGCACAGAACCCTGTGCATGGAAGAAACAGGAAAACTAAAAACAGTGCAGCCAATTGAGGCACAGGCTGTCACTGCACCTTCCAGTTATCGCCTCAATATCACTGACAAATGTAGTGGTATTAAATTTTTAATTGACACAGGCGCTGGTGTTTCGGTAATTCCACGAGGAAAGACGAAGACAAGGGAAACAAGTACCAAATTATATGCTGCTAATGGCACCGAGATACGTACTTATGGAGAACGTACGCTCCGAATGAATCTCGGCCTGCGGAGAACATATATTTGGAATTTTATTATAGCAGATGTGAAAATGGCTATCATAGGCGCCGACTTTCTCGCCAGACATAGCATTTTAGTGGACTTAGGACGACGTCGACTGATCGACAATTTAACCAATGTTACGGCAATTGCATCGGTGGATACATCCAACGAACCGTCCATCAAATTTATCAGCGAAGATAATCCCTTCGCAACAATACTCAAAGCTTTCCCGAACGTTACAAGACCGAATATACTACCCAACAGCGAGGTCAAGCACAATGTCAAACATTTTATAGAGACAAACGGACCTCCAGTATATGCAAGAGCAAGACCACTACCGCCAGACAAATACGCATTAGTAAAAAAGGAATTTCAAAACCTAATAGACTTAAATATTTGTCGACCAAGCTCAAGCCCATGGGCAAGCCCATTACATTGCGTCAAGAAGAAGAATGGAGATTTACGGTTATGTGGAGACTACCGGAGACTCAACAATATTACAGTCCCAGATCGTTTTCCGATTCCTAGGTTACAGGACTTTACGTACATCCTCCATGGGATGAAGGTTTTCACTAAAATTGACCTGATACGCGCATATAATCAGATACCGATAAATGAGGACGATCAGGCTAAAACAGCTATAATTACACCATTCGGATTATTCGAATATTTAAAATGTTCCTTCGGGTTGCGCAACAGCGCACAAACATTTCAAAGGTTCATGAACGCGGTGTTACAAGGCTTGGAAAACGTGTTTTGCTATATTGACGATATATTAATCGCGTCGAAAAATGAGCAAGAACACCGAGAACACGTAAAAACCGTATTAAAACGTTTGGACGACAACGGAATTACTATAAACGTTCAAAAATGTGATTTTAACAAAGCAAAAGTAGAATATCTTGGTTACCAAGTGGACGAGAAAGGCATCACGCCGCTTGCAGAACGGACGCAGGTCATCTCAGAATTCAAGAGACCAGACACCGTACAACAGCTGCGACGATTTCTCGGCATGGTTAATTTCTACCGCGAAAGCACTCCTCACGCTGCAAAGCATCAGGCCGAACTTAATAAATACCTGATAGGAGCCAAGAAGAACGACAAGACAGTCATCAAATGGAACGACGTATCTTCACAAGCATTTCAAGAGTGCAAGGACGCAGTAAAAGCTGCCATCACTCTCGCGCACCCAGCACCCGAAGCACAACTCTTTCTAGCTTCAGACGCTTCGGATACCGGGGTTGGAGCGACGTTGCAACAGAGAATCGACGGTGTACTTCAACCGTTAGGCTTCTTCTCTAAAAATCTCAACGAGACGCAACGGAAATATTCAACATACGATCGAGAATTGCTAAGTATTTACTTAGCTACCAAACATTTTCGACGTTTAATTGAAGGACGAGATACTACCATTTGCACGGACCACAAACCTATTATCTACGCTTTCGGAAAAAACGCTAACACCAAGAATGAAATTCCGCGAAGAGTACGCCAACTTGACTACATCGCGCAATTTTGTACCAACATAGAACACATACCTGGAGAGCAGAATAGCGTAGCAGATTGGCTATCACGTATAGAAGCAATATCTTGCCCCAACGAGATAGACTACGACGACCTAGCACTCTCTCAAGAGAAGGATGAAGAAGCAAACGGTTTTCTACACTACAACGACACAGCAAGAAAAATGCAATTTCCAGGAACTAACAAGCACATTATCTGCGACACTGTAAATGACCAGATAAGGCCATTTTTGACGCAGAAATTCCGTGAAACAGCTTTTAACCTTATTCATGGCATTGCTCACCCGGGAGTTCGAGGTTCAAGAAATTTGATTACCCAACGATTTATTTGGCCACGAATGTACACAGATATCAAAAAATGGACACAAGAATGCATTGCTTGTCAAAAATCAAAAGTAACGAGACATAACAGAACCCAGTTCGAGAAATTCAATTCTGCTGGCCGTTTTGAGCACATTCATATCGATTTTGTTGGACCGCTTGAAATCGCACAGGGATGTCGCTACGTTTTAACAATAATCGACAGAACGACGCACTGGTTAGAAGCCGTTCCACTTCCCGACCAGACTGCAGAAACGACCGCCAAGGCACTGTATGACCACTGGATAACACGTTACGGTTGCCCAGAAAGAATTACGTCAGATCAAGGTACGAACTTCGAGAGCAACTTGTTCCGACAGCTTACACAAGTCCTCGGAATCAAGAAGATCAGAACCACGAGTTTTCACCCGATCGCCAATGGTATACTAGAACGAGCTCATCGCACTATGAAAGCAGCAATTATGGCTCGACAGAACACAAGAAACTGGATAGACGAGCTACCAACAGTTTTATTAGGTATGCGAGCAGCAGTTCGACAAGACACCGGTACATCCGCAGCAGAACTGACATTCGGCAGAACACTACGACTACCAGGGGAATTCATCGAACCGACTCATGAGACGAAGATGAACGCCACATTCGTAGACCGCCTGCAGCAACATTTAGCAGACCTATCGGCTAAGCCAACAAGAGAATGCACCCGAGCCAACGTTTTCGTGCATCCAGATCTCAAGGATTGCACTCACGTTTTCCTGCGAGATGATATGGTCAGGAAGCCATTACAACAACCATATTCTGGACCCTTTCGAGTGATAAAACGAAGTAATAAAACGTTCGAATTATCCATAAAAGGAAAACCCAAAGTAATGTCAGCTGATCGCGTCAAACCCGCATATTTCATTTCACATGACAGCGATCAGAAAATGCAAAATGAAACAACACAAAAAGTTTCAAGCGACAAAATAATGACTCAAACGAATCGTCAGACCACCCAGCAAAATTCCGTTCCCACGCGCGAAAAATGCGATAAAGCTAAAGAACAATATCGCACGCGCAGCGGACGGATCGTCAAGAAAGTCCGATTCTCCGACGAATGAGATCACTGCTACGTGACTTTATCCAAATTAACAATTTATATCGTCACACCAAGAGACAAAGGAAATCAGTCATCACTGAGATCGAGCGAGCAGTAACCGCCTTTTACCTTACCATCCTAACACCAATCCTATTTCGCTCCACGGCTAACCAACTTGGAACCAGCCGCCAAAGATCCTTTTCTCCTACACAAGTATCATTATTCCAATTTCTTGCAACTACAAGGCAAAATGGGAGCTCAACAAAGCAAAGACGAAGTTATTATCGCTGGAACTAAAATGGAAAACACGAACCGACTATCAGACACACTCATAATCATCGCAGTTATCTTGATAGCCATCATTTTCGTCGCCCTTTGCCATCAACGATGTCGGCAAGGCATCCGGAAGTGGGTCCGAATGGAAATCGCCCGCCCACACCTTCTGCCGCCACCAGGGACAACCAGCTCCAGCACCGCAGCAGCCACTCCAGGTCAACACGCCATGGTTTAGTGCAGTGCTAGTGAAAGTAAATGCGCGCTCAAGGCTGCATTATGTGAAAAAGACTTAACAAATATTTCTTTCTACAAGGCTCTTTTACAGCATCTAATTAGTAAAAAAATATGTGTTTCAAATTTTTATGCAATTCAACAATTTATTTACAAAATTGTTTCATTTTTTTTTCAATGTATACTAACATAGCATGTAGTACAATATAATACGTGGTAACTAACACAAGAAATTTATCGAGATTAACTTCTGTATCTAAGCAAATCTCTAGGGGGGAGCAGTGTTACGTACCCCGCCTTAAATTGTATAGTAATAACACTATCATTAAGCTAGCATACAGATACTAACCATCGTCACCGGTACAGTGTGCGTACCGCTTTAGGAATGCACTGAATTGCATACAATATTTGCGCATGGCAATATTTAATATAGTACTAAGAGGGCAGTCAGACCGGCCGCTACAATAAACGCCTTCCACGTACGCTGTGTGATATTCATTTCTCCGCTCACGGCAATAGGCCCGAAATCGCGATGGACTCCGTGTGAAACGATAGCAGGAGTTCTGGGATAATCACATCCTCACGAGGTGACCCCAACTCCTCAAGAGGAACGTAGGCAGCGAGGAGACTTAATAGAAAGCTACAAAATGCTTCACGGTTATTACAGTGTGCCCAACCTCGAGAGCATGTATACCCTGAACACCAATAAGCAACTGCGTGGACACTCGTTGAAACTAAATAGGACAATTGCAGCATCGAACCCCAGGAAATATTTTTTGACAAATCGTGTAGTGGATGCTTGGAATACGTTGCCAGAGGATGTGATCAGTGGTATCTCGGACAATAGCTCTAAAAACAAACTGGACATTTTTCTTAGTGCAAAACAGTTACAAGTTTAAAAACATGTGCATGTGTATAATATACTAATAATAATAATAATAATAGTAAGCTAGCATTCTTAGTTTACGAGATGTTAAGGTTATGTTAGCGACTCGGATGCATTGCTCTTTAGTGTAAATTAGGTGGAATATCACCGTTACAAGGACCAGTCAGCAGCAATAATATTCTTCGCCAGCACTCGCGCTTTTGTATTACCATTAAGAAGGCACTCTTTTCGTCGTATTCGGCGCTGTCTAATGCACTTACCCCGAGACGCACGTCAGCCCATGCAAGTGCAGTGAATAGACACAAAATGAAGGAAGTCCTACCGGTCGTGCTTTATTCACTGCGCAACGATGCAGTGGCAGAGTAACCGCATTACGTAAACATACCCCTGATGCATTCACTGCCGGTTGCTCAAGCCCAAGCGCATATTCTTTTACACCATTACTTATTTAGCGAACGACCCGGACTCCACGGAGAGCGACCCTTGCGCTGGGATAGGTACGGAACGAATAGGACGTAAAATAGCAGCGTAGCGATGAATATCACAAACATGACATTTGTGGCGGTTGACATTTATCATGCCTTTTTATTCAAATAAACAAACAACGGAAATACATAAAATGGTCATAATAGGTGACGGTGAGAAGTAAACGCCGTCTTATATTCACATTTAACGATCCTTGTATCGTACATGCAGTTGTGAGGGTCCACCCCTCACAAGACTCCGGTTGTTCGGCGTGAGGTGGTGGTATCAACTTACGAGTTATCTCCGTATTGAAAGGCGGTTTTGATGAGAAGTAGAAGGAATTTATTGATCGAAGGTTTGAATATTGCCAGTTATAATGCTTGCCGAATAGTGTGAAGGACTCTCGGCTGATTGAAGTGAATTTAATGTGAGGAGGAACGTATTTGCCGGTGAGCAACGAGCGCGCGAATTACTTTATCGAGACGCGAGGATTGCGCGACGGAGGTTATACGGGAATAGTGGATGAAGGATTCTTTCCCAGTCACGAGGACTGGGAAAGGTAAGGAAAGGAAACCAAGGAGCACTGCCGTATATGTATGGGAGCTAATGGGCCCTTGCTGAGTTGGCCACGAAGACCCATTTGTACAGGGTCGGTCACACTCACGGGTCAACACTCATCCGGCGGCCTCCACGCATGAAGCGCGAGCCCGTGTAGGACTCTGGCCTTAGGGCTAGTTTCCCCTAGGAGTCAATCTTCTGGCGCTCCTGGACAGTCTGCGCACCGTGCAGCGTAAGCCAATCGATTGTGCATTCTGACTAACAGTCGGGGGGAGTCTGGAAGCAGTACTATTTCCTATTGAGCGGGGGTGGTTGCTGACCTTACGGCGACTGCTCTTGAAACGACCATCGGCTACCCGATCCTGGGTGAACTGCCGTGGTCCGCGATTGATTCGGTTTACACCGTTTCGCCGCTTCGTAAGGGAGAGGACCGCGCAAGCGACCTCGAACTCCGGAATAATCTGGTCGCAACTGGAAGTAAGGTCGTGACCGTAAGCCCGCTGGGTAACATACCTGGTTATCTCGCGGATAAGGCGTTGGCCTCTTACGGGTATGTGGCGGAGCTTGACGGAGCTTCTCCCGTTGTAGTTGACAGCTCTAGTTGCTTCTCATTATATCAATGCAAGGGGTCGCGGCACGTACCCAAGGATACTCGAGAGGGCAAAGCGATTCTAATATTACGACACACTTCTAAATCGGTACAAGCGTTTAGAAGTTATGGTGGAATAAAAAAACGGAAAGCATACATATATGAATTCTAAACACATAGCGCTCCGTTTTTGGACAGTCGTGTTTGGACATACATCGCTCCGTGCGCTCCATAGCGCTCCGTTTTTGGACATACATCGAAATATAACAGACTTTTTTCATTCTCCGTAACAAACAGGTTACAGAGTGCACACAAGGTGGAGCGTGGATTTTTGTCCACTTAAAAAGCTTGCGCTGCTTTTATCAGCTGAAGGTTCGACTGTTAAGGGCTCTCTAGACGATCAAGCATGCTTGTCAAGCATCAAATCAAATAGTTTATTGTCTTAAAAACTAATACATAGTTGTATAGACAGTTGTATTACATTTGGCCGTGATATCATTGAATTCTTTTTTATAGATCAAATTCTTCTACTACTAATCAAAACATAAAAGGTTACTCGTAAGAATGAAGAAGGTATTATTGTAGAATTAAATCGAGTCTCACCATTTAGTTTACCAGATAAAAAACACAGAGTAAATTATTCTTTAAAATACCGATAAAAAAAAGTTTTTTTAGTATAAAATTAATAAATGTAATGTCAAAAATAACAAAAAAAATGTGACGGTTGTCAAAAAGTAAAATAAAATGTCTTAGTGATTATATTGTAAATAAAAATAGTCAAGGTACAATTAATATGTGCCTACCTAATAATAGAAATAGTCAATACATTTTAGTCAAATTGAAAATCGTTTTAAAACCTATTACAGAAAGAGATATAGTCGAGATGCAAACAGTTTTTAGAGATCGTGTCATTCAATTCTTTTTCAATTAGATATAATTTGAGTTTATTTTTAAATTGGAGCATTTTTCCTTCGCGGCATATATTTTTTATACTATAGGGTAGCTTATTGTAGCATATAATTCCGACGTAGCTCGGATCCCTTTTAAAAAGTTCTAGATTTGCACGAGGAAGGATCAGATTATTTCTCCCCCTGGTAAAGTGTTTATGGGTATCTGAATGTATCGGCAGCTGAGCTAGGTTTTTTGTGATCAATTTAACGCATTCTAAAACGTATAGAGATGGAGGGGTGAGGATTTTAAGCCTTCTGAAATGACCACGGCATGATTCTACAAAACCCAGATTACAATTCGAATGGCCCGTTTTTGCAATGAAAATATATGTTGCCTTAGATCGATGGTGCATTGCGCCCAGAAGAGAATACCGTAACGGAGAAAAGGCTCAAAATAAGCGAAATAAATCGTTTTCGTGTCCTTAGAATTAATGAGTTTTCGTATTTGGCGCAGAAGAAAACAGGCACTAGAAAGTTTGTCACTTAATTGTTCTCCGTGTGCATTCCATCTCAAGTGATTATCTAAAACTAAACCAAGAAATTTGTGAGAACTGACATCGGCTATGTTGTTTTTCTCAATATGTACCTGTGGAGTATTTTGTATTTTATTTTGCTGAGAGGATATAAACATTGAAATAGTTTTGGACGTGTTAAGGGATAACTTGTTTCTCTCAAACCATGCATTTAGTGAAACCAATTCAGCATTTAAAGTTGTAACAGCTTGGTCAATATTAGAATGTGCATAGTTTATGCTGGTGTCATCCGCAAATAATGTTACTTTGGAATGTGTTAAGGCAGTTGGGAGGTCATTTATGTATAAAAGGAAAAGGGTTGGTCCCAGAATATTCCCTTGCGGAACTCCGCACTTTACTTCGCACTCATTGGACATTACATTCTTTAATAATCCGCCTTCGTAGTTACAAAGTTGTACTACTTGTTTCCGATTTGATAGGTAACTGGAGAACCACTTAAGACTGTTCCCTCGGATGCCGTATTTGTCGAGTTTACTAAGCAATATATTGTGATTCACCATATCGAACGCTTTTGAGAGATCGCAGAAGACCGTGCCTGAATAAAGTTTCGCGTCAACATTACTGTACATTGTTGATAAAATATTATGTAGTGCATCTATTGTCCCTTTATTTCTCCTAAAACCAAATTGAGTTTTTGATATAATATCTTTATTTTCTAGATATTTGACTAACCTGATATTAACTATTTTCTCAAGAATTTTTGAAAAAACCGGCAGTAGAGCTATTGGTCTGTAGTTAGCAATATCAGTTTTCGGGCCTTTTTTATATAATGGAACAATTTTTGCAATTTTAAATTGCTCCGGGAAAACACCATCTCTCAGAGAAGTATTAAATAAGTTAGCTAGTACTTCGGCTATTACAGGCAGTGCAAGTTTCACTGTTTCAATAGTAATATCATCAACCCCAGAAGATTTTGTGATTTTCATTGAGTTGACAATTTTTGTGATCTCAACTGCATCAGTTGGTTGCATAAAGAAAATATGGCGGCTGTAACAAATATTGTGTCCGCCCACCCGACTGGGTGTCGTGTTAGAATTGTTGACTTGCCCGATTTGGGAAAAATAACTATTAGCTACCTCGCATTGATTATCGACAGTGTGATTATTTACACTGAGTGTGATATTAGAATGAATCTTTTTCCTTTTGCCCAGTTTTTCATTCGCGTCGCGGGCTGGGAGGGGAACGTAAACCGCAGGATATGAAAATATTTTTTTTAATTTGCCTAACTTACTAAAAATGCCAAATGTTGTAGTTTTATACTAGGGAGTCACGTCATTCATCAATGAATTACGTCTAATTAACGTGGCTCCCTCCCTGGTATAAACTACAAAATTAGGCATTTTTGGTAAATATTTAAAAAAATATTTGCATTTTTCCTGCGGTTTACGATCCCTTCTCAGCCCGCGACGCGATGCTTGACAAGAATGCTTGATCGTCTAGAGAGCTCCTTACAAGCTGATATTTTTCAGAGATTCACACGATGCGCCATATTAGGTAAACCTTGTCATGTCAATATCACTGCTTGAAACTTCTTCTTTGGGAGTTAATGGGCCCAGAGCAGTTGAGCCATTATGACCCATGTGTTAGAACCGGCCGAACTCACAGGTCAACACTCATCCGACAGCCTCCAAGCAGAAGTGCGAGCGCGGGTAGGACTCGGAGCCTTCGGGCCAGTTCTTCTGGGAATCGTACTTCGAGCGCTACTGGTCGGTTTGCGCACCGTGCGGCGTCAGCCAATCGACTGTGCAACAGGTCAATGTATTGGATAACGTAGATTTCTCTACTGTACGAATGCTCCCCGTGTACGAAGCCTACCTGCTCTCCCCTACAGAGTTCAGCCTGGAAATGGTCCTAATCGTCTCGGGGTGGGAGTCTAAACCTATATATCTGTCTTCATCTCGAAAAAAAAACACGTTTACAATACTTTACCTCCTCGTCGGTTTGTATGCCGGTAAAGTAAAAAAAAACAAATTGTTTTTAATTATATTTCATGGAGTCTTCCTTTACCAAAAAAACTTGTGTGTCAAAGTGGCCAAATACATAAAAAGTATGTTAATTTTTCAAACATTGATTTTTCAAACTTTTAATCGGATGAAGCGTTTGGTCGCTATCGTGTCGGAATACACACACACACACACACAGACTCACAGACAGACTTCAGTCTGGAAATGGTTTTAATCGCTTAGTAGGGGGGTCGAAATGTTTAATAACCGTCTACATCACGGAAAAAAATCGCGTTCACAATACTTTCCTTCTGCCGGTAAAGAAAAACGTTTCGAACTCCCTGCAGTATTTCACGCGCTTTCTTTCTAAGGCGTGGCAAAATGTTAACGACGGCGTTTCACAAGGCAAAGTTGATAAGCGAAAAACTTTTTATATGGGGCAATATTTCATTCTTCGTAAAGATTTCAGCTTTAAGTGCAGATGTAAGGCGCTAAGTTTTCGCCATTTCATTATCGCGGACCTGTTTTTTGAAGAGAAATGCCTGAAGGCAAATACTCACATGTATGTATATTTAACAAGCTGCCCTCTCCGACTTCGCACGGGAAGAGTTTTAAATGTATTGATTGGCATGAGGTTACAATTTCGAATAAAATTGTGTTAAAACTACTAGCAAAATTTTTTCATACTAATTATAAAGTACAGTAGTAGAGTTGTCAACTACAACGGGCGAACCCTTCACCTCAGGAAGTTTCCCGTGAAGTGAGCGCAAAAGACTTAGGACAAAACAATCCATCTTCAATCTCCGCCACATGCCCGTAAGAGGCCAACGCCTTATTCACGAGATAGCCAGGAATGTTACCTAGCGGGCATACACTCACACCTTTACTTCCAGTTGCGTCCAGATTACTCCAATCTCTCGACTGGTTACGAGTTCGAGGTCGCTTACGCGGTCCTCTCCCTTACGTAGCGGTGAAACGGTGTCAATCGAATCTATCGCGGGCCACGGCATCATTATCCCGGCTCTTCACCTGGAACCGGGTAGGCGATGGTCGTTTCAAGAGCAGTCGCCGTATGGTCAGCGACCACCCCCGCTCTATAGGAACAGTACAGCTTCCAGACCGCCCCCCCCCCCGACTGTTAGTCAGAATGCACAATCCATTGGCTTACGCCGCACGGTGCGCAGACCGTTATGGTAATCATGAAGTACAGTCAAATTTATTGGTAAATTTATGTAT
Source organism: Micropterix aruncella (assembly GCA_944548615.1). Classification (NCBI taxonomy): domain Eukaryota; kingdom Metazoa; phylum Arthropoda; class Insecta; order Lepidoptera; family Micropterigidae; genus Micropterix; species Micropterix aruncella. Next base: position 18,251,293 of record OX155967.1, read on the forward strand.
TAGGAAGCTAATGGGCCTAGTGCAGTTGAGCCATTATAACCCATGTGTAAGGGACGGTCGAGCTTACAGGTCAACACCCACCCGGCAGCCTCCAAGCAGAAGTGCGAGCCCGCGTTAGCCAATCGATTGTGCACTCCGACAGATAGCCGGGGGAGTCTGAAAACGGCTTTGTTTCCTTCGGAGCGGGGAGGTCGATTGCGCGGTCCTCTCCCTTACGTAGCGGTGATACGGTGATACGGTGTCTACGGAATCTATCGCGGGACACGGCATCCTTTGCCCGGCTTTTCATCAGGTATCGGGTAGCCGAATGGTTTATTCAAGCCCTGCTCGATGGGCCTTGGACAAGGCCCGTCGACAATAGAACACGCAACACAGAATACGCAATCGTCTTTAAGCACTGGATGTATATAGACAAAACACGCGTCAACGGGGACGAAGCGAAACGCCTGTAAATTAAATTTTGTTTCAACGAGTATAGTTTCTTCCACGAAGGTAGTAAAGTGCGCAACAGTTTCCTTCACCAAAGCTGTGTTAATATAACAAGGTCCCAACACATATCAGAAGTCTTGGAGAGAACCAATTCAAAAAAATCCTTTTTAATTGCCTAGTATATGACTTAAGAGATATGGATAATGCTGAATTCTTTTTCCAAGAGCATCCTAATGTAAAATAACGGAAAATTCATGATAATCAACTTTGCCAAAGAGCGTAATTTTAATTTTTATTTTTTTTTAGATTTGACAATTAATTTAAATTTAGATATTTTTAGTATACGCTTATCTATTTTCATGACCATCTTATTATTGCCTTGATAATTATGACTACAGACATTGAGGCCTTTTTTGATGAACAATTTTGATTATTAGATTATTTTCTATTTATCAATGGTTTTCAAACCAATTATAAATTTACTAAAATTAATTTATATTGCCACAACTATATCATGATAGTTAATATTCTTTAATTAATTACATTATTTAAAATTTTATAGGCAAATACGCATCCAAGTGTAGGAAAGCCTACCTACTGGAGCAGAACTAAATTGTATTGTATTGGTTGGCTGTAAGAGATTGTATTTTAGGCAGTAAGTCCGCCTTATGTATGTTTTTGTTTCTTAAAATGTGCAATAAAGAATCTCTTTTCAACGAAGAACTTTATACTCTAACAAACGTGCTTTTTAGCGCAAACAAATTGTTTTTACAAGCTATTATTTACCTTGTAATGTTTGTCAGTATGTTTAGGTCAAATCTTGCTAGCTGAATTAGAACCACTTCCTCTTATCCTATGAAGCAGAAATAATACATATTGGTTCAGATCCGATGACAATGCATTTTTGTGACACAATGAACATGACCTGATTCTACACCCAGGATCCACTCCCGACGAGGATACACCTCCGCGGTCAACAGCACAGACACACAATTTTGTATACGCATTTAATTATAATAGTATGTTCTAAATTTCACCATGACATGTCTGCTGCATCAGGATTGGCTTCCGACGATAGGACTCCTTAATGGTTCAACAGCACAGAAACGAGATTTTGTATGCGCAATCAATTATGATAGCCAGTTCTAAATTTCTGTCGCGACAGGGCTGTTGCACCCAGGGCTGACTCAGGACAGCTTGTTTTAAAAATGTGTTTTTACTATTAACTTACTTAATTCTTAAATTATTGTTTTTTTTTACTATAATCAATACCAAGTTATTGCAGTAATGCAATAAATATTATTCAAATCAAATATTTTAGTAGTACGTTGTTAGAAACCGCTTGCTGCTTCCTCCGTCACTAGTCAATCCGTTCAGTTGCGTTCAATAGTGGGAAGTGTACTTCGGAAGTGTAGTTTGGAGTCCCCAGTATGCTGTCACGTAGATAGGATTGAGAGGGTACTAAAGAAATGTTTAAAATCATTAGACTTTCGGACAGGTAGCCTCTGCACCGACTCCGCAGAGAGAGTAACAACACACAAAATGCATTTTCTGTATTAAAGACGAAAATTCTTAGACAGCATTTTCTTATATAAAATTATTCATAATTACATCAACTCTGCACCCCTTTTGGAAAAAAATCTTTTTAAAATCCCGCGGTCTTCCTTCTCACGTTCAAAAGATACTTTCTATATTCCCTCTTTTCATTCAAACTACGCAAAAAATACCTTCTTCAGACGCTCTTCCATGTGTTATAATTAAGTTTCGAACGACATAGATATATTCTCAGTGTCATTAATTACTTTTAGGAGACATTGAGTGATTTGTTGTTGCATTAGTTTTAGTTTACAGCTAATAATTTAGGTACTCGTACTAAATGAAAATAGTTCGATCCGACTAGAAATTTACATTGTTGTGGCTACATTTACAAGTTTTGTTAAAATTAATAGTAATGTAGGTCTATTTGTTTAAGTGTATTTGTTAAAACAATTGTTAATGACAGTTTTTTACCTAAATTTAAAAAAAAAAAAAATAAAAAAAAAACGAAACTATCTGCCTATCTGCATTATGGATAGCAATATTTATAGTGAAACGAGCGGAACTCATATCAATACGATGCGACAATCACCTCTATATTGCAAAAGAGGGGATTCGCGCTTGTAGATTTTATTCTGCGGTTAAAAAAATAGAAAAATAATAAAATAAAATAATAATAATAATAATAATATTAATAATGATTTTAAATTAAAATAGAAATAATTTAAAAATATATATATTTTAGATCTTTCCTTGACACAACCGTGGCACTCTAGTGTGACTCCCGAAGTGAGCTCGCCCTAACACAGGAGTGCTTAGCAAGGCGGGCTCGGCTGCTCTTTGCTTAGCATAATAGAAAGATTATCATTTGCGTTTAATGTATGCGCTATGTAACCTGGGCTCAGACAGATGTGTCATGCGTATATAACTTTAAAAGCATACGACGGCATTGTCTAAATTGTCATTTCATTTTCTGTTTTGCTCATGAATTTGAATGTATATGTACATGTCAATAAATAAATTGTTTGTTTGTTTGTTTATACTCTTTATTGTGAAGTGTCACAATGGGCGGGATTTATTGTCATATGACAATCTCTTACAACCAACCCTACTATGACGTGTTATATGAATGTGTGCGTGTAACATGTATGTAAGTGTGTATCTTGTTATTGCATTCGATCGACAGAATTGAAAATGCAATTCCGTTAATTTGATCCCAACGGAAAATGGTGACCCAGCCGGGAATCGAACCCGGGACCTTACAATGTAAGATAAGGCGACCTAACCACTATGCCACCGGGCCGTGCAATAAATAAAAAATAAATAAAATAAATCTCTGCAAACACTATCCGTCGGCTCTCACTACTTACATATTATTATGTGGGGGCTCTGTAAGTCTGGAAAGATGTCACGCTGTGCAAGTTTGGCATCTGTCTCGCTTTTTAGTTTGAGCGTCGGAATGCCAGCCAGTTAAAGCTCCGCGCGCCGGTGACGCCATCAAATATTCATGGAATAAATTTGGGAACTATCGCCCTGTATCGGGTCAACAGACGTGACAAGATCCGCTAATAAAATCGACGCGCTCCGCCAAACTTTTTCATATCCGTTTACCTGGGAAAGCATCCGCAAGTTTGCTTGTTATAATACAAATCTCGGGAGACGTCGCCTCGGCCGGGAATAATCGAATTTTCGCCCTGAAAATACTCGTGTAGTCTGGCCAATGTGGGCCTAGAGTTACATGAATATATTATCATCGTTTGAGCACCTTGCCCGCTCAACAGTACTAATTAAATCGTCAAGCAGATAAAACACTATCTTTCACTATCACCGACACCGCGCCGTGCCTAGCGCGAGCCGCCGCAACCGCCGTGCGTAGTACAGCGAAAACGAAGGGTTATCCTAAGTGCAACAAATTAATAACTAGGTATGGACCCGTAAGGGCCCATACATTCTTAGATCGGTTATGCAAACATTGGTGAGTCACCTACAACGGGCGAACAAGTCATTACAGGTAGGTACAGCGATATGTAATAATTCTTTTAGAAGACTTATGAACAAGACGGTTAACCCTCTAACTACACCAGCAGTTGGGCGGTGTCGACTACAACGGGCGCACCCGTCATCCCAAGCTGTTATAGCGATATGTGATCGTTCTTTCAGTCATGGGATGAGCGTAGAAGATTTAGGCAATGACAATCCACTATCTAGCTTAGCCAACTAGCCCGCAAGAGACCAACCCTTACCGCCAGGCACTGGGTAGTTATACCAGCGGGCAGACCAAGCGCCCTCGCTACCAGTTATAGCCAGATTTCACCGGCCTCTCGTCTGGTTACATGTTCGAAGTCGCTTTGCGCGGTCTTCTCCCTAGTGTAGCGGTGATTCGATGTCTACCAAATCTATCGCGGACCCTGGCACCCTTTACCTTGCTGTTCACCCGGAATCTGGGTAGCCGAATGGTCATTTCAAGAGCAGTTGCCGTAAGGTTAACAACTACCCCGCTCATAGGAAACATTTCTGTTTCCAGACTCCCCGTATGTTAGTCGGAATGCACAATCGATTGACTGACGCCGCACGGTGGGCAAACCGTCCAGGAGCGTCCGAAATGGAACTCCTAGGGGAGATGGCCCGCAGGCCAAAGCCAGGCTCGCATTTCTGTGTGGAGGCCGCCGGATGAGTGTAGACCTGTGCGTTTTACCGACCCTATACAACTGGGTCTTAGTGGCCAAACTGCAACAGGGCCCATTAGCTCCCACCCATCACCCCAGGTAATTATAGCGATATGTAATATTTTAACCGTGGGGTTAGCGCAGAGACTTAGGAACAAGACAGTTAACGGCCTAACTACGCCAGCAGCCCATAAGAGGACAACGTTTTAACGCGAGGCACTGCATAGTACAGCAGGCCGACCTCGCGCCTTTACTACCAGGTTTGGCCGGATTTCTCCAGAAATTTGGTATGCAGTCATTATAGTCATGGCAAGAGTTGAAACGATTGTAGTTAAAATTGGTCCACCAAGGGCTAGTCAGGTCCACCGCATTAATCATATATGAATCTCGAAATTTTCGACTTTGAGATTATTTGGTACACAGATGCCTTGTTGGACCGAAATCAAATTGTAAAATTTTGGTTGGAATATTTCAAATACAAGCTACCCTAATAATATTTAAATGTCGCCCTATATTTTAATTAAATATTATCGCCATCTTTTGGCGATTTACCCAAACCCGCCCTTGACCGAGAAACGAAACCCAATCAGGTTTCTCCGCTGACCGAGAGAGAGTGCTCATCAATTGTACTTATGAAATTAATATTCAGATGACATTAGTTCTTGGCTACTTGCCGCAAAAGTCTTGGTTCGAGACAACCGATTGTTTATAGATAAATAGATTTTTATTCGAAGTAGACTTACAGTACTTTCCGAACGTCTTATGTTTCTAGACATTTATGCCTAGCTTGTAGGCTTTACCATTGATTACTACACTATATAATCAATGGCTTTACGTAATAGTAATAATAATAATAATAATAACACTTTATAAATGGTTTTCATAGCTATGTTACACAACAACGACTTGACCAGACCAATGTATCGCTTAAAAAATCTTCAATTTTATAATAGCCTTTAGAGCACAAAGTATCCTTAACAATTTTTCTAAATTTAGTGTCTGGTAAAAGGGTTAGTTCCTCAGGCAAAGTGTTATAAAAGCGAACACCGTCTCCAATGAAAGATTTACTCACTTTTGCTAACCTAGATCCCGTAATGGCTAGTTTATTTTTGAACCTGGTATTCCTATTCTGAATGTCACAATAGGAACACCAGATTCAATAATAAACATTTAAATTATACTACCAGGATAATTTCTTACAGAATTAAAAGTAAGGCTCAATTATACCGGTCGGCCCAAATGGTGTACTCGACTAGGGTGTGATGGTCGTTCATTTATTTATTGAGGATGTTTAGTGCACCAGTAGCGGCAGAAGCCAAGTCGAAAAGTGTCTCGTTGCTCATATCGTCAAAGAAACACTACACTTTCTTCGCCGATTCGCAATTAAACAATTGTTTAAATAACAGTTATAATAAATTTAATACCATAAAATACAAACAAAATTTTATAGATCACAACAATTTGTTCGCAACGGCGGGACTTATTGCATAGCAATTTCTTACAGCCAACCGATAATTTTGTGAGCTACAGTTGTGGTGGGAAACAGTAAAGGAACAAAAATGTATGGAAAGAATATAGAATAAAAACAATAAAAATGCATTATTTATGTGGAAGGATAGGTATGGGATCAGATAAACTTGGGTGTTGATTAGATGAACAAAATAACATAGAAGTAAGAGCAGTAAATAGTGTAAACGTATAATTAGTTATAGTTTTATTTTTATCTTTTTGTGTGTGTGTTTGTTATTTATAAAAGCTTTTTGTTAACAAAATAAAATAAAATAAAAGAGAACAACAATTAATAGAACATAAATTAGAATATAAAAGTTGCATAATGTCTGGGGAAGAGAGGGACAGAGGTATGGTCAATTAGATAAACTTTGTTGTGATAGATAGTGATTTTTTTGAGGACCTTTGAAAAGCGGAAGTGATTTAGCACTTCTAATAATCAAAAACTATTTTCATTGCTACATATATGAACGATAACCATTGGCGAAACATTAAGTTATTGATCTCTTCGTAGCTATATTTGATGAGCGTTTGCCAACTGGGATATACCCGTCCCAGGGCTAGCGTTTCCAGAGGAAACAATACAATTTTAAAAACACAACACGAACGATAATCAAATGGTAAAAAACGGGGTAAATAATAAATAGTAAAAATATTAATAAAAATAATGTAAAAATATTAGAAATAAACAAACGTAAATACAAGAAAGTCAAAAATAATAAAAATTCAGAGTTACAAAAATATTTAAAAAAAACAAAAATAGTCTTTGACAGAACTGTCATTCATGAATGTTTATAATAATATACTAAAATATCTAGCATACAGTGTATAGCCATACGCTCTTGGCTCTTAATCCACTTTATTAATTTAATTTTAAATATATGCTTACTCGTACACTGTTTAAGTTAAATATTCTCGGCGCTTTCACCGCCCTACGTATACGAACGTATGTAATACGTCAGCTATACGTAATATCGTAATACGTCCGCTATACGTAATATCTTAATACGTCCGCTATACGTAATATCGTAATACGTCAGCTATACGTAATATCGCCCAAACGCAACTAGCCATATCTCGTACGTTCAAGTACAAAAAAAAACGAAACCCACAAAGCGTACGTCAAACTGTTCCTACAATTCTAATCCCAAAAAGGGTCATTAATGGGTCTATTGAGTAAAAAAGTTTTTTGGTATATTGTAAACAAGTATTGTAATTTGTAAAATAATGTAAAAAAACACAACGATTTTTTACAAATTTAAGGCGGTTAAACGAGTAATGCCGTTGACCATATATTTTTTACAATGATAACAAAGAGCAAAATCTGTTGAGAAGATTTTCATCTTCTCAACAGATTTTGCTCTCTTTTGACAATAAATTGTCTTTTGAGAATAAATGCCCTTAGAACAAATGCGAATGCGAAATATCAGTTTGCAATAGCCTAAAAAACGGTTTTCAGAGTTCCGATAAACGTTCTTTAGACCGACGATATGACAATCCTAAACATAAACAAGCCTCTCTCAAAATGGCGCGTTTATTCAGACGTCCACTTAAGCCAATCGCCAGAGGATAGTTTGAAAAGGTCGCCTTAAGGAACTCGCTAAGTGGCGCTTAACAGGATGGGAGTGTTTAGCGCGCGCTAGTGGAGGAAGAGTTGTGCGCCACTCTCACATACAAATGACTGTCATTATCCACGTCTGCCGGAGTCGCTCCTTAAGCTATGTAGTGTCAAGTTTCTCACTCTGTTTTAACTGGAGCGATTTGCTTAACTAGAGTACACTTACATATGTAGGAATAAAGTACACACTAACAATGTACCGAATAAAGTTTTTTTTATAATTTTACTTTTACAGTCAAACTGTCCTACTTATTTGTATAATCTCTTCTCTCCGCTTTCATCACATGGCCTTCCATTGCGCTCTCAAGAAAATCTATTACTGGCTATACCTCAGCATTCATCAACTTTCATGTCTAGGTCTTTCGCAGTGCAAGCGGCCCGACTCTGGAATTCCATGCCTTTACCGTTTAGACAGCTTGAAAACCTGAGCGGGTTTAAAAAATCGTTAAAGAGACATTTACTCAACTCATGAATACCCCCTTCCCCTTCCGTCTCCTTTGCTTGTCCTTATATTCCACTCCTCCCTTCAATATCGAGTTGACATGCGTTACTAATCACTGTTTTATATTTTATCCTATGATGACTATTATGTAAGTGTATTCATTTATTACTTGTGAATTAATTTGCCCACATAAACCTTTAGTCACAATAACCCTGGCGGTATGGCCGTAAGATATTGCCACTTGGCAATAGGCCAACCACATTGTACTCTTATGTGTGTGCAATAAAGCTTTTTAAACAAACAAACTTTACTGTCAAAGAAAAGTATTGTGAACGCACATCTGTGTGTCTGTGTGTGTATATTCATCCACTATAGCACCCAAATACTTTATCTGATTGAGCTAACATTCGGCAAGCATGCATCATTTGGTCATAGCAAGAGTTGTGGTTGAAATCGGTCCGCCTCGGTTGAACCGGGTCATACTTCAATCTCGAAATATTGAACTTAGAGACATGAAATTCGGTACAGATGCATCGTCGGATCAACACCACACCCGCACGTCATTTTGTATATTTTCTGCGGTATTAAAATGGTATTTTTCCTAAAATTATATAGTATTTTCTTATATGTGGCGGACTTTAAATATTATTTGCGTCGCTTATATATGAGATATTCCAACCAAAAATTCACATAGTAATTTCGGTCCAACAAGGTATCTGTGTACCGAATTTCAGGGAGCTAATGGGCCCTTGCTGAGTTTGCCACGAAGACCCATTTTGTTCAGGGTTGGTCATACTCACGGGTCAACGCCCATCCGCCGGCCCTTACTCATGAAGTGCGAGCCCGGGCAGGACACTGGCCTTAAGGCTAGTTTCCCCTAGGAATCAATCTTCTGGCGCTCCTTGACGATCTGCGCACCGGGGGAGTCTGGAAGCAGTACTGTCTCCTATATGTTGGGGGGTGGTTGCAGACCTTACGGCGACTGCTCTTGAAACGACCATCGGCTACCCGATCCTGGGTGAACAGCCGGGCAAAGGATGCCGTGGTCCGTGATAGATTCGGTTTACACCCTTTCACTGCTTCGTGAGGGTGAGGACCGCGCAAGCTACCTCGAACTCGTAACCAGTCGAGAGACCGGAGTAATCTGGTCGCAATTGGAAGTAAGGGCGTAAGTGTAAGCCCGCTGGGTAACATACCTGGTTATCTCGCGGATAAGGCGTTGGTCTCTTAGGGGCATGTACATGCACGTGTCTTTGCTATGGGATACATTATCAGCATTTAGAGCAGTCGAGCAGCACCGACATTTGCGAAGGGTGCCCTGACATTTCGACGGTCTCTACATGGGTTAATCCGGCCCTGTATTTTCGAGAGTTCTCCGGAAAAGATAAGATTTCTTGTAATATTGTTTAATGTATGCTAGTCATGCGCTAGCTCGCCATGAAAAGAATGCAAGCCCTCTGCGGCGTCCAGCGTCGATGGAGAGGGCTCAGTTTGTTAAATTGTTGGCAGGCGCGGATAGTTCTCGCCGGGCGTCCGACCGCGCAAGCCAACACTAAATCAAAGAGTAAGACCCGGTAATGATCTGGGCGCCAAGTCAGGAGCCGGCTCGTCCCGAAGCCCGGAGGCCGGCCGCCCGCGCACGATGTATGGCCGCCAATTAGGCCGATAACTGCTCCTTTCACTCATTCTGACCCTCTGGCTCTCCTAATAATATACCCTCTGTCTTCCCTTAGATTTATTCAAGTGGAGTCATCGCTTTGTGTTAAGAAATAATTCCGGAAATTGTGGTTCTATCGACACTGGACTAGTTTAAAAGAGAATATGCCAATTTCTACCACCTTTCGCGGCTGTTTATGTAAAAAAAACTTATTCTGTGCATTTTACATGTAATTTTAAGGATCATTACTCTGGGTTTCGTCCAAAAAACCATATATAACCTCCAAAATACAGTTAACAGTTGCTGTCAGTGAGCTTGTCAACCAATGTCAATGTTGCAGTAAAAATAATAATACGCCGAATTAAATAAATAATAAAACAATGACAGTTTTGATACGTCGCACAATGCTTCGAATGTATGGGGAGATGGGACAAAACTCATAACTCCAATATTTCTGCACGGATTACTTTATAAAAAAAATCAATAAATTAATGAAAAATAATACTATTGAAATCATAAAACAATATTTACCAGAAAAAAATGTATTGGTTGTAATATCTTAAAAACGCATAAACCGATCAATAATAAACAAACTGCAAATGAAACCTTTCTAATTTTATTTTTACGCACAAAAAAGTCATAAGAGGGCAACAAAGTAAAACTTTAATTATAATGAACTAAATAAACAAAATATTACATAATGACCCTTACTCTGAAAGGTTAACCAACAATAGTATAGTTAATGGAACATAAACGTACGAAAGCTATTTTTTAGGTAAATATGACGTGTAAAATAACTAAATCCACATTGGTTAACATTGCAGATTAGATTATACTTACAACCAGTAGGTATTGGATTACACTTACAACCAATTAATTGACTACCTACATTTATTCCGATTCCGATTCTAAATATTATTAAAATCAATGAAAATTTCTTAATCATTTCTATATCAATTCCAGTTATTTCCGCAGCGAAATCGGGATTGCTAAAACATCCAGAATAAAATAAAATAAAATAAAATCTCCTAGCAGTATTGCCATCATTTAAAAAGCCATAATCTAGCCCAATTTCTTATCAATTATAAGACCCAATTTCTTTTTAAATTCTAACTGAATATTCTAATTGAATAATGTAATTGAAGAGCCCATATTGGCCAAAAGTTCCCTACCACAATCTCTATCAACACATGGCTATCAAAAATCAAAATTTGTCCGTGTTAGTCTCTGATTCGGTACACTTTTGATTATAAATGCTATGACCAGAACTTCCGTCGAAAACCCTACACAAATTAATGTTAAAGATGTAATTTCTCCTAGATTTAGTGATTTTACATTATTATGTAGAGTCCTATTTAATAATTCCCTCAGATTTACCTGTGCCATTATATTATTATCAATAATAATTAATATACGGTATATAATAACTTGTTATTCTTTTATATAAGTATGTAACGGACCTTAAGTCCATTACATGCGATCAACAATTGCATCGATTTCCAGTGAAAGCCACAGACACAATTCAGCTATTATTTTGACTCGTGCAGCTATGAATCAGCACGATGAAACAATACTTTTACTCGGAATATTTTTGGATTGCATCATTGATCGGCCTATATAAACTGGCGCAAAAGCAACCAAATTATCATTCTCCGAGTGATCACCTTCCCCCAAGGTTGCGACGGCATTCGGCACTCTCTCTCACGAGTTAGGTAAACGAATCCGGCTCCTTGATTTCCTTTCCTCATTCCCCCTGAGTCTCGAAGCATCAGTCTGTAATCCCACAGACTCGAGCCGTGCCCAGTACAAGATACTAGGAGCACACATACAATCCTCGTCCGTATATCCTCGTAACCGCAGTCGCGCATCTATATATACACTCGCGTCAACGTAAACTATTCGGCAAGCGTTATAACTGGCAATATTCAAACCTTCGATCAAGAAATTCCTTCTACTTCACATCAAAACCGCCTTTCAATACGGAAATAACTCGTAAGTTGATACCACCACCTCACACCGTACAAACTGGAGTCTTGTGGGGGGTGGTCCCTCACAAGTACATCGCTATATTATATTTTCTCTCGGAAAGATCTAAATCTAAATGAAAAGCTAAACCTTGCTATAGCGCTAAAGAGTTTGAAACGGTCTGATATGTTTTTTCCAGCGAAAATGAAGACATCTTCTTTACAACATTCAATTCCTGCGGACTGTTGGTCGCCAGCAAATATTGCAAGCGAAGCGTGACAGAACTCTACAAATACTACAAATATACTATAATTGCTACTTTACACTCAAATCTTGTTATATATAAAAATGAATCGCCGTGCGTTAGTCTCGCAAGATCTCGAGAATGACTAGACCGATTTGAATTATTAGTTTTTTGTTTAGCTTGCCTTGATTCAGGGGTGGTTTACAAAAAAAAAATATTTAGGAAAAATTAAAAGAAACAACTGAAAATCGAAAAAATCGAAATTGGTCATTTTGGGAAATCGGCCAATTTCAATAGATGGCGTTCGCGGCGATCCTATTGTTTGACATCCAAAACTGTTATTCATTCCGTGCGATTGCGTAAAATTTCAAAAAGTCGAAAAGTCGAAAAAGTCGAAAAAGTCAAAAGAGTCGAAAAAGTCAAAAAAGTCGAAAAAGTCATAAAAGTTGAAAACATCGAAAAGGGCGAAAAAGTCGAAAAGTCGAAAAAGTCGGAAAAGTCGAAAAAGTCGAAAAAGTCGAAAAAATCAAAAAAGTCCAAAAAGTCGAAAAATGCAAAAAAAAACGAAAAAGTCGGAAAAGTTGAAAAACTTGAAAAGCCGAAAAAGTCGAAAAACTCAAACCGTAGGTACATGATTCGGTCATATTATAAATTTCAATGAATTGGATTTGGAAGGTTGATTAGGATCAATAAACGCTTATGAAGAGTTACAATCAAATCAATTTTAGGTGGTACGAAGTTCACCGGGTCATAATAATAATAATAATAATAAAACTCTTTATTCTTAAGAAAAGGCGAGCTTATTGCCTGCAGGCAATATTTTAGAGCTAACCTATACTATTGTAAGAACATTATTTGCGAGTAGACTACATAACTTAACCAATATAAAGAGTATGACAAATAAAATAGAGGAGGATAGAAAGAAGTATATACTTTACTCTTTGTGGGCACAGATTTGCCTCATAAAAATAATCTAACACCTATAAGGACGCTAAAGTTTTAAAAGGAGGGGGATGGGAGGGGAAAGGGAATTTATCTGGAGGATTTCAAATGCTCTCTGAGTCTGTTTTTAAAAGTTGTTATGCTTGGCGCGGTTCTCACATTTTTCGGCAAAGCATTCCAAAGACGGGCTCCATGCACGGTGAAAGAGAATGAGAAGAAGTCACTGCTGTGACTAGGGATAGAGAGTAGCAGGTTGGATTTTGATCTCAGAGGGCGTTCATGAGCCGATAGTGCAGTAAATCTGCCGGTAAGATAATTGGGAGCGACGCCATCCAAGATCTTGAAAAGCATACAGAGAACTCGCATGTCTCTTTTCTCCCGGGTCGACAGCCAGTGAAGCTTCTCTCTGTACTCCGTGATGTGGTCAAATTTTCTGAGGCCATGGATATACCGAATGCAAACATTTTGGAGACGCTCAACTTTGGTGGATAACTCCTCTGTGAGGTCGAGAAATGCGACATCTCCATAATCCAGAAGGGGGAGGAGAGCAGACTGACAAATCGTAATCTTGCTCTCCTCCGGGAGGATATTTTTCAGCCTATTCAACGAATGAAATCGGCCGAAGAGTTTGCGTCGCATTTCTCGAATATGTGGCCGCCATGAGAGGTTGTCGTCCATATGGATACCGAGGTTTTTAACCTCGAAACTGAAAGGGACCTCATCCGCACCGATGCAGATCTTCAGGACTTCATTTATATTAATCCTCGAGGTAAAGTAAATGCTACCGATGATAATAGCCTGCGTTTTGGAAGGATTTAAGAGCAATCCATGTGCTTTGGACCACTCGTATATCATCGATAGATCTTCATTTACAGCAGCAATTGTTGTATCAATATCTACCGGGCGAAAGTGAGAGTATATTTGGACGTCGTCGGCATAGAGGTGATATTTTGCTTTTACTATAAAAATATACTATAATTGCGCTTTTTCTAACATTTGTTTAGGTACCTACATAATGGGCTCTATTGCGTTTCTTCGTGAATTAAAATCGGAAATTAGTCCTTGTCAACGAGACAGGGCAATACGCTAGAGCGGAATGTGAGATAACCGGTTGTCACTTTTTCGCATTAAAACTGCCCGCCAATGTCAAAGCATCTAAATCTTACACCGCACGAATGCCAAATAAATGCGCATTGCCCGCTTAGAATGGGCAAATATACGGCGCGGCGTCGCGATTTGATATCGAGCGACGGAAGTTCGAAAATTAAATCTTCATTGCGTTGTGTCGTTAGTTTTAAATTTGAATGTTTAACGGCGACTGCGAACGGCGAATTCTGCAGCGACGCGCGTTTGAAATTCGATTTTTGTATTAAATGAGATAACATCCTTGGCTAATTGCCGCGAAAGTCTTGGGGAGACAACCGATTTTTATACAAAAATTCTAATATATACAAAAACAAGCATTGTATTAAAGTTTCAAGGAGAAATTGTTTAATAAACTTTTCGATCCGACTAATAGCAGAATTGTTATACATTATCGACAGTTAGCCACTGCTAGCCGGTGAGGTCGTATTTTGTTTATATGCGCGACTTTGCTACGCGACTTTGATGCCGCCGGGCTTCACTTTGAGCCCTATATCTCCCAAACTATAGCTATTAGGGCAAGTGGAATATCATTTTCGGATAACTCAATGATGATGAATACAATTTTGGAGGAAAAAAATACGTGTGGCACTCGGGGACTGCCACGGTAAAGCTATTGCATAGCATTTTTAACAACTTATCCAATTATAATTATTTATTTATTAAGCTATTGCATAGCTTTTATCGCGGGCCTAGGCCAGCGCGGCGACCGAATGAAGAAATTTCTTAACGAAAATTAATGATTTTAAACTGATAATTACGTCAGAAACGAGTACTGCTTACGATTCGAAAAAAATATATGTTAAACAAGAACATTTTCCTAATATTCTTAGTTTTGAATATTTTCGATTTTGTTTATATTACATAGTGTAATTAATTTGTGAAATTAGGTCTAACCGAACACAAAAACGACTACTACGCAAATACTATCTGGCATATTATTATGAAACCTGCACCATTTTAAAGATAATTTCATTATCTATCTTTTTATCTACGATTTTTTTCGAATAATCCGTTTTTTTTGCTTTATCGAATAAAAAATTCGTGCGCTGCGATCTATCGGAAGACGTTTAAATTATTCCGAATCATTTGCTTTCGCAGCCGCAAATGATTCGGAATAATTTCAACGTTTTCCGATAGAGAGCAGTTATCTGATATCAGAAAAAATTAAATAAATAAATAATTATAATTGCATAAGTTGTTAAAAATGCTATGCAATAGCTTTACCGCGGCAGTCCCCGAGTGCCACACGTATTTTTTTTATTTTTTCTGATATCAGATAACTGCGCTCTATCGGAAAACGTTGAAATTATTCCGAATCATTTGCGGCTGCGGAAGCAAATGATTCGGAATAATTGAAACGTCTTTCGATAGAGCGCCGCGCACGAATTTTTAAGCTATTGCATAGCTTTTATCGCGGGCCTAGGCCAGCGCGGCGACCGAATGAAGAAATTTCTTAACGAAAATTAATGATTTTAAACTGATAATTACGTCTAAACGAGTACTGATTACGATTCGAAAAAAAATATATGTTAAACAAGAACATTTTCCTAATATTCTTAGCTTTGAATATTTTAGATTTTGTTTATATTACATCGTGTAATTAATTTGTGAAATTAGGTCTAACCGAACACAAAAACGACTACTACGCAAATACTATCTGGCGTATTATTATGAAACGTGCACCATTTTAAAGATAATTTAATTATCTATCTTTTTATCTACGATTTTTTTTCGAAAAATCCGTTTTTTTTGCTTTATCGAATAAAAAATTCGTGCTCGGCGCTCTATCGGAAGACGTTTAAATTATTCCGAATCATTTGCTACCGCAGCCGCAAATGATTCGGAATAATTTCAACGTTTTCCGATAGAGCGCAGTTATCTGATATTAGAAAAAATAAAATAAATAAATAATTATAATTGCATATGTTGTTAAAAATGCTATGCAATAGCTTTACCGCGGCAGTCCCCGAGTGCCACACGTATTTTTTATTCAATAAAGCAAAAAAACCGAATTATTCGAAAAAATTCGTAGATAAAAAGATAGATAATTAAATTATCTTTAAAATGGTGCAGGTTTTATAATAATACGCCAGATAGTATTTGCGTAGTAGTCGTTTTTGTGTTCGGTTAGACCTAATTTCACAAATTAATTACACTATGTAATATAAACAAAATCAAAAATCTTCAAAGCTAAGAATATTAGGCAAATGTTTTTGTTTAACATATATTTTTTTCGAATCGTAAGCAGTACTCGTTTAGACGTAATTATCAGTTTAAATTCATTGATTTTCGTTAAGAAATTTCTTCATTCGGTCGCCGCGCTGGCCTAGGCCCGCGATAAAAGCTATGCAATAGCTTAAAAATATCTATTCGTAGACAAAAAAAACAAAATAATTGGTTATATCCAAATATCATTCAACTTTTTTTTTACATATTCAAGGTGTTCTTTTTAATTATAAGAGATATAGATGTACAAAAATATATTCTGAAAGCCACACTTATGTATTTACACCAATATATATCAACAGATAAAGTATATATGCGAAATTCCAAGCTTTTACCAATTATTTCCGTCAAGCGACAAAACTTGTTCCTATTTGACTGGGCTATCAATTATAATAGCCCTTTCTACGTATTACCGCAATAGGGCTGTTGCACGCAGAGTTGGCTTTCAACGACGGGACTCCTCAGCAGTCAACAGCACAAACACAAAATTCTGTATAGCATCAATTATTATATCCCGTTCTAACTTCCATTATGACATGGCTGCTGCTGCACCCAGGGTTGTCTCGGATCAGAGAATTTAATAAAATCTTGTTTTTGAAAATGTGTTTTTACTATCAGCTTTATTATCTTATTTATAATTTTGCAAAGCTCGAGTTTGATAACGTTCAATAATTTGACAACGTTCAATTATAAGATTCTCCGTCACCAATAATCAAAATGTGTTACCCCCGCTTCCCGCCCGGTCTTCCATTATAAAATCCTTTGTGTGCCGTTAGCGGGAGTAGGGGCAGGAGCCCCCCATCCTAAGCCCCCCATACGTCAGGGCGGAGAACCGGCGCGGCGATCGAACTGGGACCTCGATAAGCCTCACTGATTTATAAGCAGTCGCAGAGGCGTTGCTGCAAGCAAACACAGAGAAATTCACCGCATTCGATTTAACAACACCGCCCCAGCTTATATGATAAGGAGAGTGAGCGCCTAGGAACCTCGCCAGTAGCCTGAAACACATAGAACAGAAAATAGTGTGCTAGGCTTACATACGAGTAATACACACAAGTAGAAAGCGACTAGTGTGCTGGGTGTAGAAACGTCGATACAAATCTGCTCAACATAAAATAGTAAAAACCTTTTTTTATAACAAGCTTTTATTAAAATGCTGTCCCGAACCAATCTTGGGTGCTGCAGCAGCCACGAATGAAGCATAATTGAATGCGTATACAAAATTTCGTGTCTGTGCTGTTGACCATTGAGGAGTCCCCTCGTTGGGAGCCAATTCTGGGTGCAGCAGCCATGTCATTGTGAAATTTAGAACGGGCTATTATAATGGAATGCGTGTGTCTGTGCGTCTGTGATGTTGACCGTTTAGGAGTCCCCTCGTTGGAAGCCAACCCTGGGTGCAGCAGCCCTATCGATGCGAAACTTACAACGGGCTATCATAATTGAATGCGTGTACAAAATTTCTTTTCTGTGCTGTCGACCGTTGAGGAGTCTCCTCGTTGGAAGCCAACCCTGGGTGCAGCAGCCCTGTCGCAGTGACGCTTAGATAGGACTATCATAATTGAATGCGTATACAAAATTTCGTGTCTGTGCTGTTGACCGGTGTAGGATTCCCCTCGTCGCACATAAGGCCGAATAGGAATTAGGAATAAGGAACTGCAACTCATGGAATCTTATTTGCAAGAACGCACTCAGATTACGCAAGTCGAAAATAGCAAGAGCGCGCCACAGAATATCCGCAAAGGTGTTCCTCAAGGATCGATACTTGGACCTTTTCTCTTCCTCGTCTATATTAATGACATCCCAGAGTGCCTGAAATCCGTGGATGATGAAATCATTTTATTCGCCGATGATACTTCACTTCTTTTTAGCGATAAAAATAAAGACACTTTGGCCCAAAGATAAAAGAAACAATAGATAGGCTTAGTATATGGTTCCAAGTTAATAAATTGTCACTTAACGTAAATAAATCAAAATCAATATGCTTCTCTTTGCGGCCGTCTGATTATAATGAAATAGACGTATACTTTGGGTCTGACCAACTAGAAAATGTCTCCTCCACGAAATTTCTCGGTTTAGAAATTGATCAAAAATTACAATGGTCTGATCACTTAAATGATCTCAGTAAAAAATTGTGCAGTGCCATATTCGCCATTAGAAAGATAAGAAGTTTATGCGGTTTTGAAGCAGCTAAATCCGTCTATTTTGCATATTTCCACTCTCTAATAACGTATGGCCTACTGTTTTGGGGAATGGCACCAAACTCTAACTCAAAAAGAATTTTTCTCCTCCAGAAAAGAGCGGTACGCAGTTTATATAGAGTCTCACCGAGAAGTTCTTGTAAGCCGCTATTTGTAAAATCAGGAATAATGACTCTATTTTCTTCTTACATCTACCAAAATATTATGTACGCTCGTAGACACCTAACAGAAGCTCCGGTGAATAGTGATTTTCATCATCACGATACGAGGAATAAATCCAATCTCCACATAAACCGACAGCGACTTAGCAAAGTGCGATACAGTTTTATTCATCAAAATTTGTCGTTCTATAGTAAGATTCCAGAGCAAATGAAAAGCCTCTGAGAGGTCCAATTTAAAAAGATAATCATAAATAATTTGGTAAGAAACCCAATTTATGGTATAAGGGAGTTTGAAAATTCTGAGTCTATTTTCCATGTTGATGATTAATGAAATGCGTAAAGTTTTAAACATAACGGTATTATGATAGCTGACATTCTAATTCTCATATAATTTATTAAACATCTATTCATTTTTAAAAAAAATACGAAAGCATTATTGCTGGATTGACAATAAAATATATATTTTTTGATTATTCTACATAGAATTTGCATTTCTATTTTAATATATTATTCTCCTTGACTCTTAAATCACATTAGTATATTTTGATTATTTGTATATAGGTAATATTGAATATAATATTACAGCGATGACAACTATCACGATAGTTATGTTTTTAATAATTAAATTTTTAGCATTTAATTTTGTGACGCATCCAAGTGTAGGAATGCCTATCTACTGGAGTAGTTGATTGTATTGTATTGTATTGTATTGTATTGTATAACTAAATTACGACGACAAAAATATTAAAAAAATATTTTTTTCAAACTAACCACAAATACATTCAAAACGTTCTGTGCAAACCAGTCCACAATGCAGAGTAAAACATATTTTCTTAATGCAATATAATAGCCTGTGCTTGCGCGTAAAGACAATAATCTTTTACATGGCCTTGCGCGGCCTTTACCGTTTAATGCGCCCTTACTACATTTAAAATTTAATGTTTTTAATATGGATATTATCAAGTGTCAGGTGTGTACTTTAATCTGCAGTTATTGATAACATAATAGTTCGTAGTATGGATATAATGTAACTTTTACGAAGCACTATTTTGGTTTTACTTTAGCTAGAGTTACAAAAAAGAAATCCACAAAGTACCATGACTTATTTTTGCTAGTTCGAAAATATATCTTAAAGCTAATATGAAAAACTAAAACACGTCCCCCTGAGTCCCCCCTTTGTTAAATTGAGCACTTTCTTTGCAGGTAGTCGTGGTGACTCCGCTCTAAAGGAAATTAAGATTAGGAGGGGAAAATATTTACAGTGTTAAAAATAACCAGTTTAAATGATCATATCGTAGTGGAATGAACAGTTATTACATTATATATTGGACAAGTTTAGTGTCAGTGAATTGTCAAAACATTTTTCAAAACAAATAAAACTTGTTAACTTGTAACAAATTTTTCAATTTTTTCAATTTTTCAATTTCAATTTATTTCCAAAAAAATCTTAACAGATTGTAGAAACTTAATATTTAGGTACATTTAAATTACAGTATATTAGTTCGTTTTTACAATATTTTAATTTATCACCACGTACATACAGTTACTTCATTATTGCTTTTAGGGCATCCAAATCATTTTTAAGATTTATTTACTAAAACCACAAATTAAAATAATTGATAAAAATAATCAAGAAATTAAAATCAGAAAAAGTCAGAATAATTAAAAAATGCTACTTAAAATTGTCAAAAAAATGACCAAAAAATTTGAAAAATTATTTAAAATTAACAAACTCATCGATTGAGTAAGAAGCTTTGTCTAATAAGAATTCTTTAAGTAACTTTTAGAATAAGCTTTCCACTTGAATAGTTTTTAAACTTTCTGGTAGCCTGTTAAAATAATATGGCCCTGAGTATTTTGTGTCTTGCCTTGCTGTGTTTAGTTTAATACATGGTATAAAAATGTTTAATTTAATATAAAACTTAATTTAATATGTTTAGTTTACAAATAAAACTTGTAAACAAAAAGGTTTGTTTCGAAGCTTTTGACGAAGTTTATTAGTGTTTTAATAGCAAGCACATGAATTAACTCGATTAAGACCTGAATATCCCGGAGATAAAACCACCACAGTTTCCATGATCAGCACAAAAGCGTTCGTAGCTAAAGAGGCGAGGTAGGCCAAGCAGATTGTTCGAAGAGAGTCGTCAACGCAGTAAGCATAGACATGTTAAACTGTTTCTATCGGATCTTATTTCTGAAGAACTTTGATTCATAATCAAGCTTAGTTAAATCAGGCAAGAGAACTACAGACCAATTTGTGAAATTAACCATCCAGTCTTTGCCCAACGGTTAAAATATATATATATATATATATATATATATATATATATATATATATATATATATATATATATATATATATATATATATATATATATATATATATATATATATATATATATATATATATATATATATATATATATATATATATATATATATATATATATATATATATATATATATATATATATATATATATATATATATATATATTTATATATATATATATATATATATATATATATATATATATATATAGTGGTCATGATACGTCATCCTTTGCTACTTTAAAACCGTACAGCCCTGAAGAAGCTTTAGGTTGTATAGTGAATCTTGGGTTGTCAAAAGAAGAAGATATTACAATGGGACTTGGAGCAAAAGGTAAATGGGCTGATCTATCCCTCATATTACGTGATAGCAAAGACAAAATGGAAGTGTTATCCGGCAAATATAAAAATATCGAAAAAGAGACTGTGGTGCAACTGCTGGATCTACAGATACACATACACATCTGCTAGATCTACACATACATACTACACAATATCGCTTCAGGAAAACATAGAGAATCAACATAAATAGTAACAGATTTATCACAATAGTATCACGGATCCTATTTGTGATACTATGATAAATACGCGGAAGAAACAAAAGAATATAAAACACAATTTAAATAGTTTTTATTAAACATGGTAAGACTGCTTTTTTTATGTGTTGGTGATGATGATGATAAGGATGATGATGATGTGGATGTATAATAATGTGTTTATCAAAATTGCTTAATATGTACCAATGTTACTATTATTTTGTATATTTTGAGATGCAGAAAAAAATTTAAATGATTAAAGAAACGAATACCACCTAACCCCAATCACAACTAGTTATTTAAGCATTTCTGAAGAGAAAATAAGAAAAAAATGTTATATATTTTTGTCGTCGTAAATTGATAATTTGACCGTATGTGCGTCGGGAGCAGTGTTGACAGATTGGGGGTTTTCCCCCCAAACTTGGGGGTTTTTTAAGCCTTTGGGGGGAAATTTGGGGGTATAAAATCCTTGGGGGTTTTATGGGGGTATTTTAAAAAAGCATGGGGTTTTTGAGGGTGAGAAACAAACTAAAAAATAATAATAATATGGACATTACGACAGGCTACAAAATTTTAACAATATTGGCAACATCGCCGCGAGTCATAGTATGGCCAAAACACTGCAATCTAATGACATTCAAATAAAAAAGTGATGCAGTTTTATAATGTTTGACGTTTTGAGTCGTTTTGCTTTGAGGTTACTTTACGGAAAGTACGCGTTGGATGGAATAATATCTTGAGCACATTAAAATGCCGAAAGAAGACTATTCTTCCGGTAGGAAATACAGAAGCCAGTGGGAAAATGAAAAAGAGTTTAAAGGTAAGGCCGTGTTTATTGTTTTTTTGTAATCCTACCAACACGTTTGGATTCATCCATAATACGATTATTTTTAGGTTGGTTGTCAGCTGCGGTTGGAGAACCAACAAAAGCGTTTTGCCACATCTGCAAATGTGCGCTTCAAGCGCACAAGGATTTAATCGCCCATTCAACAACCCGAAAACATACCGAAGCTGCAAAGAAAATGAATGTTGCGACCACTTCCACAAAAATAACGCAGTTCATCAATAAATCAATGTCGGATCAAAGGAAGGTTGCTGAATTGAAGATTGCAGCATTCATTGCCGAACACTGTGCTGTCAGGGCATCGGACCATCTAGGTTTAATTGTAAAAAAATTGGACAAAACCTCTGAGGTCTTGAGCGGCCTCAAGTTACATCGAACTAAATGTATGGGGTTAATCAAAAATGTAATGTCGCCTTGCTTTTTGGAGGATTTAGTGGTAGACATCGGTGATAACTATTATTCCCTCATTATTGATGAAAGTACATCGATAGACACAAAGAAAATGATGTGCTTAGTAGTTCGATACTATAGTAAAAAAAAACAGAAAATTGAAACCACTTTTTATCGGCTACTAGAGCTTGAAGGTGGAGATGCATGTACATTAGTCACTGCTTTCGAAAATCAACTTAAAATCGATGCTCTAAAAATAGATAAATTAATTGGCATAGGAATTGATGGTGCAAATGTAATGGCAGGGCAGTTTCATTCTTTCTCATCCTTGCTAAAGAATAAACAACCAGAGCTTATTGTCGTGAAATGTGTATGTCATTCGCTACATCTCGCCGCAGAGAATGCTTTCGCCTGTCTTCCAAATCATTTAGATTTCATTATTAAACAATGTCATTCATGGTTTGCTCATAGCACGAAGAGGCAAATGGCATACAAAAATATATACATGTTATTGAGTGAGAATAACAAGGCCCCCCTAAAAATTGACATGTTTTCTGGAACAAGATGGTTAGCTAGGTATTCGGCCATTGAGAAAATCGTTGAACAATGGGATGCTCTGAAGCTACACTTTGAAATTGCAAAGAGCAATGTTTTGTAACATCTAAGTTAAGTGAAATGTTTTTAGATAAAGTTAATTTGCTTTATTTTACGTTCTTATGTTCCCATCTGAAGAGAATCGTTTTAACTAATAAAACATTCCAAACGGAACAGAAAAATCCTTTATTATTACTCAAGGATTTAAATGACTTACTTTACAACTATTTAAAAATGTTAATACCACCGGTAAGGTTGGACAAGATTTCAAAAAATGATATGAGCAAATTTAATTTCAACGATTACACTATGAGTGCCCAATACATGGATTTCGGTTACAGCTTTAATGCTATCAGCCAAAACATTGATAATAAGGAAGTGGTGATTGTAAAGAACACTTGTAGAGATTTCCTTGTGAAAATTTGCTCTGAAATTCAAAAACGCATACCAGACAATATCGCCGTCCTCGAAACGATTTCTTTTCTTTCGCCTGAAAAAGCAACCAGCCAATTAAAGCCAAATCTGACCAGTATTGCTAAAGCCTTCAAAAATGTATGCGGCAATGTCGATTTCGCGATTCAGGAGTGGGAGATGATACATAGGAATGAATGGGCAAATTTAGATGATCCAATTGCATTCTGGACTGAAGTTTCACATTTCAAAAATGCTATAAATGAGCCTGTGTATGGCCACATTTCTAGACTTGCTTTGGCAGTGTTGAGCTTGCCATTTTCAAATGCAGCTGTAGAAAGAGCATTTTCTATTGCTAACATTATCAAAGATAAATTGAGAAACAGAATGTCGATTGAAACAGCCGACGCGATAATGAGAGTTCGGTTCAGCCTAAAATTTGACTGTTCGCAATTTGTTCCAACAGCCAATATGTTGAATAAATTTTCATCTGATCAAATTTACATGCGCTCACAAGATAATGCCGAAGAAGACGACGTTGTTTTAGATGCTTTTGGTCAAATCTAGTGATTTCACCAATGGCGTCGGTTATTTATGTTTTAGATTAAGAGCGTTACTCCGCGTTACGTTAGTTAATCAACGCTTTTTCGCTAAAAAGTGGCTATTTTTGGCCTGAAAGCTTTTAATAACTACACAATATTACTATTTTAAGTTATAAAAGTATCATTAAAACATACAGTATTCTTTTTTAGTACTTGGCTGAAAAGTATTTTGAATATATGTCTTAGTTTTGAAAAAAAACATTTTTTTACGATTGCCGGGCTTGTTTCGCCGATGAAATGGCAGTAACGCTCTTAATATGCCTATCGATATGATTATATTATGACTAGTATCTACCTATTATTTTGTTACTAATATTTTGCTACACCTACCTATTTTTTAAGGTAGAAAAATTCAAAATAGCTTAGTATGCACCTATCTAATAAATACTAAAAATAAATAAATGATTATGTACATAAATACACATGACCACATTTTTTCAAAATGTGTTTTACTTCAACAATGTTTGTCAACCTCCCCCCCCCCCCCCCCCCCGTCCCCGATGATTTGGGTCTTTTTGTTTGGGGGTATTTTAGTTGAAAATCCGGAAATTTGGGGGTTTTTCCAACTTTGGTGGGGGGATTTCACGAACCAGACCTGGCAACACTGGTCGGGAGCCATTCAGTGCCCGGCGTCCGTCCCGAACGGTCGCCTGCTCCGCCTGCGCCGCCCGCGCTGAATATTGCCGCCGCGAGGTTGACTGTTGAGCGCCGCTCCAGTACTCGCCGTGATTTCGCCGTCGAGTTTCTCCGGTTGAAATGCAGTCCGCTGCCAACGCCGCCAAAGCTGCTGCTTCACACTCCCTCCTTTTCGCAACCTTTATTGCAAAAGAAGATTGAATTGGCTAATCCCTCATTTATTCAACAAAATTCCTCTAAATTTAAGAACTTATAAAAAATGTACAAAAAAAACAAAAAAAATTGTTAGCTTTAAAATAAGTGAAAGTGAAACACAGTCAAATTTTATTTCATTCCTAAAACTTCATGGGTACCTACCTACGATGTAATTTAAAATATTACTTGTTAATGACTAATTATTTTAAATTATGGGAGCATAGCCGGTGAGGAGGCGGGTCTTAACCGAAATTAATTTCTGAAGTAGCAATAGTAGGGTTATTCTTAAATTGGTCGTGATGAATTTTCTGGAAGGGTATTGTTATAAAGTGAAGCATTGGCTTTGTATAATTATTTGACACACACCACCGCCTGTCTTAACGTCTTCTGAGAACGCTTTACCGGAGGCACTGGAAAGTGACGCCAGCGAGCGGCCTCGCGCCCTCACCACCAGATTTGGCCAGATTTTTCCGTCCTCCAGTATCTGCCTAGTAATAGCGTTGATTCAGTTCAAATTTATCGCGGACCGTAGCGCCCTTTGCCCGTCTTTTACACGGAATCGAGTGGTCAACGGGTCGTTTAAAGAGCAATTGACATCAGGTCAGAAACCACCCCCGCTTCCTAGGAAACTAGAAAAGCATTTCTAACCCCCCCCCCCCCCACATTGGAGTGCAAATTCGATTGGCTGACGATGCGCAAACCGCCCAACAACGCCCTAAGGATATCCCCCAGAGGAAGCCGATCCACCATGCCGTAACAGGGCAAAAACCGAACCCTTTCCAGGTTCGACCATCTACGAAGACGCTACCGGATAGGAGTTGAGCCGACTCAAGAAAACGAGCGGGTCTTACAGGCCCGACTGCACAGGAAACAGTCGCTGTCAAGTCCTTCAAGCAACAGTTAGTTGGTAAATTGCAACATTTCTCTCTCTTTAAATACTTTGTATCTTTTTTCTCGGCGTCAACGCGTGAGAACCAACATTTGCATATCATTTGCGAGCGGGCGAAAGGGAGGCTTTGGGCGGCGAGCAAATGGAAAGCAGCAAAATTAGCGAAGCTTCTTAGTCGACAAAGGAGTGCAGCACTGGAGGATTAAGCCGCCTCGCACTGGTAAACTCATTACTGCTTAAATACAGCGACGAGGCCCAGCCTCCATTACTGGTACTGCCCCCTTTGCTGCGACACAAGCCAGACAGACGAACGAGCTCGCTACTGGAAACAATGCTTTGATTATGCTCTCTTTGTTGCTCTATTTTCTTCTGTATACAACTGCTTTAATTGCATATTTGCTATGAGTTATGTCACAATTAGCTTATACCCTAGAGTCAGTAATGTTTTATGCTCACCAGTAGCGTGCCCAGGGTTGGTAAATGGGGCAAGCTGACATACCTTTTGTGTTTTTTATTCTTTTTATAGTACAAAAGTGGTACCTCTTTAAGGTACATTTATATCTAAATACACAGTGCGTGACAGACACGTACCGGGGCAGACAAAATAATATTCTTCTATACAGTGTGCATTAACGTATTTATTTATATATATATATATATATATATATATATATATATATATATATATATATATATATATATATATATATATATATATATATATATATATATATATATATATATATATATATATATATATATATATATATATATATATATATATATATATATATATATATATATATATATATATATATATATATATATATATATATATATATATATATATATATATATATATATATATATATATATATATAATTGTAGCCAATTGTATCATATTTTAAATGTTGGTAGCATTCGAAATTTGAATTATTTCGATATGTCACCTTCATTTATGTCACGGCTTTGCCGAAGTGATCAATTTGTTTAATTTTTTATTTTTTCGCTTATTTTCGTCTCAGTTGGAGGCATTTTTTGTTGCAATAGGATTAGCTTGATTTTTGAGATATATGGATGAATAGTGATCGTTAGTCGACTGCAAAAGGACCTTTAAACTTACATTTCACTGTCGAAAGTCGTGCACATCCGTAAGTATATCTCATTCAAATATTAGCATTTCCCGATCCAAGCTGGGATTTCCTTCGCTGCTTTTTAAGTAGCTTTTACTAATTTTATTTTAAATAAAAACATCATCCTATAAACGGATTTCTTTACAAAACTTACCAAATATTAAAATGTTATACTGTTTTCTACAATGTTTCTTTACATATTTTTTAATATTATACAATTTTATACTGGTTTACCGTATTTTGATAACATTGTACAGCATTTTTTATAAACTTCTCTGCCAGAAATTAAGATTGAAGTTTCTTCTTTCATTTCATTAAGCATATGGAGTTTTTTTATTTTTATTTCGATTTAATGGCTCGTTAATAACAAACTCAGCTAATTGTATCATATTTTAAATGTTGGTAGCATTCGAAATTTGAATTATTTCGATATGTCACCTTCATTTATGTCACGGCTTTGCCGAAGTGATCAATTTGTTTAATTTTTGATTTTTTCGCTTATTTTCGTCTCAATTGGAGGCATTTTTTGTTGCAAAAGGATTAGCTTGATTTTTTAGATATATGGATGAATAGTGATCGTTAGTCGACTGCAAAAGGACCTTTAAACTTACATTGCACTGTCGAAAGTCGTGCTCATCCGTAAGTATATCTCATTCAAATATTAGCATTTCCCGATCCAAGCTGGGATTTCCTTCGCTGCTTTTTAAGTAGCTTTTACTAATTTTATTTTAAATAAAAACATCATCCTATAAACGGATTTCTTTACAAAACTTATCAAATATAAAAATATTATACTGTTTTCTACAATGTTTCTTTACATATTTTTTAATATTATACAATTTTATACTGGTTTACCGTATTTTGATAACATTGTACAGCATTTTTTATAAACTTCTGTGCCAGAAATTAAGATTGAAGTTTCTTCTTTCATTTCATTAAGCATATGGAGTTTTTTTATTTTTATTTCGATTTAATGGCTCGTTAATAACAAACTCAGCCAATTGTATCATATTTTAAATGTTGGTAGCATTCGAAATTTGAATTATTTCGATATGTCACCTTCATTTATGTCACGGCTTTGCCGAAGTTATCAATTTGTTTAATTTTTGATTTTTTCGCTTATTTTCGTCTCAATTGTCCATGCATGGTGACGTCATGTTGAAAGCACCACACGGCCCGTGGATCATGTGTTTGGTAACAATATCAAATAATTCTTGATCAATTAATGGGTTTGGAATTTCGGCTGAAATTATTTTATCAATTTCTTCTGGACGGATTTTATCTTGAAGCCAAATTAAAATGTGGGCATGAGGCAAACCTCGCTTTTGGCACTCAATCGAATACAGCCAACAACGTGTGATACCAAAAACTGAATATTTAACAATAAAATCAATTAAGGATTTTGTTTGAACACACGTGCAGTATATCATGACGATGAATTGCTTGTTGTCCTGGTAATAGTAAAGTTTGTATCTCTTTCCAATTCGGATTACATGTGAATGTAATAAACAAATCCGGTCGGCCGTAATGGCGTACGTAAGTCATCGCATCTTGCATGTATTCCTGCATGTTCCGTGGATTGCCGATGTAGCTTGAAGGTAAAATGTAAGCATTACCGATGTCATTGGAATTTAAATTTCCGTCGATGCTTCCAGCAACAGCATCTCATAAGTGAATATATTCTTCCGATCGTAATTTAGCCTGGTTGTATCGAATGAATCGCAAGCGTTCGCTTTCAACCTTAGCAAACATATGAATAGCTGACGATATCGAAGGAGTTGTCCTGATTTAGTCTAACCATCAATCGGTGTGCGTAGTAGTTCATTGAACTAACTTTTTTATTTCCATAAGCACCTAAAAAAAAATGCAATACGAAATTAAAATTCGTACATACAGTAAGAAAATAAATAGTTATTTGTCAAATTTACCGGTATTTGGATCACACTGTTTGATGTTAAGGTGATATTCATCCTGTCCTTGCCAAAATATTAATGGATATTGTAGTGCGTCATATGAACGGTGTAGATCCGAAATCGTACTGACAGTGTTGTCTCGCCGTGTAATTTTTATAGCTCTTTTGTCAACTTGATCACCAACTATAATAACAGCAACCTCATCAACAGTTGGAGCGTTGAATCTGCCAGCATGTTCACCTAATGGTACTTTGTCAGCTTTTATGACCATTTGATAGTTGTCATTTTGCAATCGTGGCGAAACTCTTTTAATCAATCAAATTAGTTGATTCTGATCTTCTAAAAAAATTTCCAGCAATATCACAATTGCTCTTTCCTCTGCTTGTTCAATAAAATTATACTGGCACCGAGTCGTCACGCGCTCTTCACAATTGCCCATAAAATAAATTTGAAGAAATTTCGGATCATCATCAGGCATTGGCATCAATGACCCGATTTTATGGTACACCTGGCCTTGTATTTTGAATGTAGTTTCAAAATTACGTCCATCGGATGCGAGATCGCAAATTTTAGTTGCCCCAAATGACGTCATTTGGAAGCAGGAATTAAATTTGCGTATCTTACGCAAAAATAATTTTGAATCATCTGAATCGCCAGCAATAAGGGATAATAAAGGTTCCGGCGGAGTGGGTAGAGGTGACAGCACAACTTTTCCTGATGCGCAGCACATGCCGGGTGTTTCATTCCGAAATTTCAAAGCCTGACAATATTGACATACTTTATCCATTGCACCGATAGCAATTTTTGAATGCGCAGAGTAGTTAATATCTGGTGCATATTCGAAAGCAAGACGAAGAAATGATGTAAGTGTTAATGAGCGGCTGGTCCGCTGCCTCTGTTGTTCTTGTACTCGTGCTGTAGCTATGTTTTGTTGCAAGCCGGGCTTTTCGGCTTGTATGAAATAACCGCCACTGATGCTCACCTATTATATAACAGGTCGCGCAGTGTGGGGCACATTTAAGAAATATAACGCTGCTGACGCGCTGTTACTTATTCCCGTTATAAATCCTGCCAGAAAGCATAAAAAATGCTATCAATCTGTAGGGAAATATCACTTGCAACGATGCAAAGAATATTAAATGACATTTATAATTCTCAGTATAAAATGAAATTTTGTGTTCACACAGGAATGACTAATACAATTCAAAGAATCATTCAATTCGCGTCTTTTATATTTAGCAGTATTATATTGACGTATTTTAGCCGCACTACCTGGATTAGTTTGCGTAATTAATTGATGTAATTAATTAAATTAATTAATTGATGTAATTAATTAAATGTAATTAATTAATTCACTTCGATCACTCCTGGTAAGTCTCTACTGGTAAGTCATCTCTCCTAATTAACTTATAATATTAATGAAATAATTTAAATGGTAATATTGTGTTTTATCTCTCCCAATAATCTCTCTTCTGTCCTCGCCGAGGTAACAAGATATCCAGAATTTAGAGTTCAGGTCGTCTCCGACAACGTATCGCTATTCAATTCAAAACGAAGGTCAGTTTAGTACCACGAAAATACTACAAAAATACTATAAATAGATTTGCTGTCATAATCTATCAGGGGGAGGGAGGTTGGTGGGGGGGGGGGGGGTCTAAAATATTCTTGTTCTTCCGAAATTATTCTTCTTCGTGGGTTCCTATCCCGCCTTATCTAGAATGCTTTAAATTCGAAGAACATACACCAATTACTCAGGATGTATAAAGATCCGGACGAAAATATTCTTCTTCCTCATTAAGTTCCTATCACGCCTTATCTAGAGTGTTTTAATAGATACACAAGTGCTTAGGATGCAAAAGGGGTTTTGGGGGGGTGGTGATTGGGGCGGGTAGTTTTAGGGGGGAGTTGGGGGTTTGGGGGTAAGTGGGGTTGGTTTGGCGGTGGGGGGTTGAGTTTAGAGTGGGTTTGGGGGGGAGGCGTTGCAGGCGTTTAGTTGGGAGTGGGGAATAGCGATTGGGGGTGGGGGAAGGGGGGGGTTGGAGGAGGTGGGTTGGGGGATAGGGCTTTTGGGGAGGCGTTTGGGCGGTTAGGGGGGTGTTGGGGGGGGGGGTTATGGGGGTAAATGATATTGGCGCGGGGGGTGATGGGGGTAAATATTATTGGCGCGGGGGGTGGGAGGGGTTATCTACTTGCCGGGAAAGTCTTGGGGTGACAAAACCAATATTTTTTAGGCTAAAAAATCTAAAAAAATAAGCATCCTATCCATATGGTCATTAAGCTTTAAAAACTCATTAGGTTCTATAACTTAATGACTTTATATTCGTTATAAATTAATAATATAGTAGTTAATCAACGTAATTTATACTGTAAAATCATGTCCGCACATCTGTAAGAAAGAGTGTTTAAAACAATAGACAATAACTGAATTATTGATTGTTTTTGATTTTACACGACTGCCAAAAAAAAGGATTGTAATGTTTTCAGGGTTCATGTATGTATGTACGTTCATATATGTGTTTGTCCGTTCCTTCATTCCACATATACCTAAATGCTTGAACCGATTTAAATGTGTGCGGTATTGCTAGAATCATTGTCACTTCGGGTGTCATAGGGTTCTAAACAGTCCAAATGTTAAATAAATAATTGTCCAAATGTTCAAATGACAATAAATTAGGATAAATACAACTTATTGGAGTGCCACGTTTGGGTCAGAAAGAAAATAAAAAACATATTATATTACATTTTACAACTAAATATTTTCAGCGTAGAAAGTCATATAAATGCGAATACCGCCCTTTTGCCGGTGGTGAGCGAGTTATTAGCAAATCCAACTATAAGCTCGCGTATCTAAAGAAAATTAAGCTAAATTCAAACAAATGTATACAATCATGAATGGACTTTTCGGTCGCTTCGAGAAAACTTTAGATGAATCATTTTCATTTCACTCGGATAGAATGGCGCTGACTGATTTAATTAATATACTGTAATGAGAAATTAATTTTAAAATTTGAACATTTCAGCTGCGGCTAGGTTGCCGCGTTAATTGAATTCACTTCAGACCAGGCACGTCAAAAACAATAAATGAAAATTTATGAAGGGACCCTTAATAGAAAGAATAACTTAAATTACAAATTTGAGGCATTTTAGCGGTCGAAAATGCGAGGTTCTTCAGCGATTTTTAGAAAAACAATAGAATAACATCAGTATTTGTAAAAAAAAACTGTATTATCATAGTTTTCATCATAGTTTTCATCATATTATTTTATTCACAAGATATAATTTATGATTTTTATTAGCCAGTCAAAATTATTATTACGTATTTTTGTGTAAATTATTTATATAGTAATTGGCTAAGCAAAGCCAAGCTTTGCGAAACCTATAAACTCAAATGGGAGGAAAAAAATATTGTGGGTATGTATGTGTACGCGCCTGTACGCACGATGACTCAAGAACGGCCGATTTCAAAAATTATTTTTCCAATAGATTGTATTTATCAATGGGAAGAACTTATTATATGCCACACAAACAAACAGACCTCTGTAAAATTACATTTTTAACCGAATGAGTAGGGTAAGTCCGAGCAAATCGGACACGAAATGACAATGTTAAGGCGACATGAGACCTGAGAAAAATATCCGTAATGGGCGGACACGCGAAAAAATAGGCATGGTCAATTTTGTAGGGGTTGACCAATAAAAATCCAGCGTTGACGAAGCGTCAGGCACGATTCCACGTCCGGGTGGAGGGGAAGGTTTTGTTTCATTTTCAACCGCTGTGCGCATGCGCAGAACTATCACTCGTCACGGGTTTTTAGGTTATATTGTCTTGTGATCACTATGTGATAAGAAATTGACCAATGACAATCCATTGATTCGAGTTGTTCCTTCTTTTTTTTTTTTTTTTATTTTATTATTTTTAAGGAAACATACAGCTGTTACAATAAATTTGTTACAGAATTATTAAGTTAAAAAAAATAAAGCTAATTACATGTTTCCACTTAAACATTCATAATTTAAACACAACAATATATTTTTTTGACGAATTAACTAACACTCATAGGGACAGGTGGGAACTGGGAAGAAAGGAGTCATAAAGGTAAATAAAATTTTATGTAAATACACGTTCCATAATATAGACATACATATTATTTAAAGATATTCTTGAATAAATATTATTTATAATATATTATATATTGCGATTACAATGATAAATCAATACCATCATTAATAATTGCTTTCTTAAGAGCGAATGATGACGTATTGAATACGTCAATATCGCCGAGCTGCGTATTACAAATTTTACATACCCTATACATGAAACAGTTTTGTGCATAATTAGTACTAACCTGCGGAAGGTGGAATAACTCCGTTTGGCGAGTGAGTCGCGATGGTACACGGAAAGATATCATTCCAAGAAGGTCAGAACAATCAATATAACCTGCCAATATTTTATGGAAAAACACCACGTCTGCGCATTTTCTTCTTGATTGTAAGGATTGAAGCCCATGAAAAGCAGCTGCTTCGTTGTGATTGGGAAAGGACAAGAAGGAGCGATAATTCAAATGTTTCAGGAACATATTTTGAATACGTTCAATTCTCTTTATGTGAACATTATAACTAGGAGACCATATTTGAGAAGCATATTCGAGGTGACTGCGGACGAAAGCGTAGTACAAGAATAATAGAGAATTTTTAACTGCGAAATGTGTTGAAGTTCGAAGTACGAAACCTAACATACTATATGCTTTTTTCGTGATGTTATCTATGTGGGAGTTATATAATAACTTACTATCTAAAAGAACACCTAGATCCCGGATTGCATTTTTCTTGGTTATCGAGAAACCATTGACAGTATAAATAAATGGTAGAACATTGTTTTTCCGCGTAAAACTAACGGTAGCACATTTCGCAGCATTCAGGAATAAACGATTCGAGGCACAATAAAGAGATAGTCTATCTAGATCATCCTGGACCAATTGACAGTCGTCAAGGGAATTAACAGGTGCGTACATTTTCATATCGTCAGCAAAAAGTAAAAACTTACAAAATTTAAAACAGGTATTTATGTCATTTATATAAAGTGTAAATAGAAGGGGCCCTAAAATGCTACCCTGTGGCACACCCGAGGATATACTTGTCCAGTCGGACTTAAATCCTCCAATAACCACACGCTGGCAACGATTTTGTATGTACGATGCAAACCAACGTAGTAAATCACCGTGAATTCCAACGGCACTTAATTTTGAGATAAGATTAGTATGGTCCACCTTGTCAAAAGCTTTGCTGAAGTCAGTATAAATAGCATCCACTTGATTGCGTTTACTCATTTGAAGCGACAGGAAACTCGTAAACAAAGTAAGATTAGATACCGTAGACCTGCCAGATCTAAATCCATGCTGTTGGGGTAGAATACAATGAGTAGTTGCCGCATATAATTGATCGTAAACTATTTTTTCAAATAGCTTACTAATGATGGAGAGTTTGGAAATAGGACGATAGTTAGTAACATCAATTTTCGAACCTGATTTGTATACCGGTGTAACAAAAGCTTGCTTCCACTCGTCGGGAAAGGTGCCATAACAAACCGACCTCTTGAAAAGTAAGGTAAGCGGCAAGGCCAAAGTATGACCGCAGCGAAATATAAACAAAGGTGGGATACCGTCTGGTCCAGCACTTTTATTGAGATCGAGCTTGCTAATATACTCCTTCACCAATTCTTCAGTGATTTCAATAGACGAGATATTACTACCATGGCATTCGATATGAGCAGAAGTACTAGGACTAGCGGAAATCGGTTCAAACACGGATTCAAAATACTTACAAAACATATTACACACTTCCTCCCCTGACGCAGAGACACTACCTAAGTACGTTACTCTTTTAGGGACAGAGTCGGACTTCCGGAGGGATTTGGCATAAGACCAGAAGGACTTAGGATTGCTAAGAATATTTTTTTCAATTTTTTTAATGTACATTGCATAGCAATCCCTGTTTATAAGTTTCTGCCTGGACCTCAACAGGGAAAATTTGTTGTAGTCAAGCGGGTTGTGAAACCGTTTAAACCTTTGATGGTATCGATACTTCTCCTTGGTAATATTAATTAATGAAGCCGTATACCAAGGGGGATATTTGGATGCCCACACCAATTTCGTTGGCACATAAAGATCTATTACCCTAGCCAGAATTCGATAGAAACCGCTTAAGGCAGAATTAATGTCAGTGTTACATATAAGATCTTTCCAATTAAACGCCGCAAGTTCAGCATTAATTGCGATATAGTCAGCTTTATTAAACTGTGTCACCTGCCTGCGCGAATCCTGAAGTGGTATCACGAGATCTAGGGAATATTCTATAACGAGGGCTCTGTGATACTTGTAATCCTCGGGAACTATTGGGTTGTCGCTAGCATAAACATTAAGATTTTCATTGCATAGGACCAAATCTAACGTTTTCCCCAAAGTGTTGCGGATACCATTATATTGGCGAAGACCAGCCAAACACAAAGTGTCCAGAGTTAAGACAGCATGAGCAGAGGATGAAAAGTTAATAGGCGTTAGAAATGAGCTATTACCTTCTCGATCCCAATCGACTTCAGGCAGGTTGTAGTCACCAACTAAAATAAATGCATCTTTAGGATGGCTGAGAACAATGTCAACTAGTCGAGACATAAATGTTTCAATATTTGTATTATAATTAAGTGTTCTAGGGAAGTACGCACAACATATGTGAACTGAAGTTTTACACCCTTTTAAAGATGACGACGGTATGGTGACCCAGATGTCCTCAGCGCACGTACTCCACAAAGGCTGATCGTGAGCATGTATCTCGTTTTTAATGGCTAATAGAACACCACCACCATATTCCTGGCCCGTAGACGCGTAGTTCCGGTCACGTCTGAATACTGTATATTGGCCATCAATCAACTCGCTGCTCGATATTCCTTGGTGAAGCCAAGTTTCCGTCAGTGCAATAATGTCGAATTCATTGCATAATAT
The DNA here is from genome assembly GCA_944548615.1 of Micropterix aruncella. Lineage (NCBI taxonomy): Eukaryota > Metazoa > Arthropoda > Insecta > Lepidoptera > Micropterigidae > Micropterix > Micropterix aruncella. The sequence goes on from OX155967.1 coordinate 18,287,499, forward strand.
GCTTTGAAGGATTTCGTTTGTTTTGGTTCGGAGACCTCTAACATTTTGGTAATAGATGAATAATTTCATAAGGAGTCGTGAGGCACTTGGACCAAAACAAAACTTACGCCCATAGGACGCACAATAAATAAAATAGGTGTGTGAAGACAGTATTTGACTACATTGAAGAGATAATAGATTAATGTTGATATGCTCGAAGCTTGAAAAATAACAGCGAAGCAACACAATGAAGACGCAGATGGATAGAACAAATTATGCACAATATTGACATGTATTAATAAGTATATAAAATGACCCAGGACCAATGAGAAATAATCGATCCACGATAATTGAACATGCAAGAGGTTATGACTAATAAATTTAAAGTGATAGGTAACAATTAAAACAGGGAAAATATAAATTGCCATATACAAGATATAAACAAGAGTTTTAGAATATAAATAGGTGAAATATATCGCTATAAACAAGCGTATGTATTGGATAAGGATACAGGACTGATATTGGAATAACTTAGACGGGCTGAAAGGTGTTGGTATGGAACAGTAAGGAGATAGCTTTTGAGAAGGGTCATTTGAGGTGGAATGCAGTAAAAAAGAATAGCAAGTTATACGATTTTTTTCAGGTCCGCTTCTCTTCCTATAAAAATTGCTTGAGCCTTTTCATGTTGTCTCACGTCAATGCGGCAGTTGGAAACCCAGCAGAACTTATATCCTTTCTGCTTCGCAGTCAATTTCGCATGGTACAGCAAGTTTTTATTGTAAGCAGTGAGATGTTCGTTCACGTATATCTGCTTTTTATCTCCAGCTAGTCCAATGTCGGAAGTGGTGATGCCCTGAGCAGCTTTATATGCAGCAATGAAGCCTTCTTTCAAACGGCGCCTCGCAAACTTAACGATAATACATTTGGGTTTCCCGTTGGGTATTTTCGGTGCAACTCTCGTAGCAAACTCGATGTCGTTAGGTGGAAGATGAAAGTCGATGCTTCTTGCGATTGCCATGATGAGGTCGGTGGGGTTCTCATTTTTGCGCTCAGGAATACCCTTAATTTCTAAGTTATTAGATCTGACGAATTGATCTCTTGTTTGGGAATCCTCTTGTAATTTTAAAACAGCCCCACGAAGTTCGATGATATCGGCCTCTAAGAAGTCTACCTTCTTCAATTTTTCCTCCATTAGCTTGAGTTTGGTGCCAAATTCATCCACAGCCTTTGAACAATAGTCAATAGAGGTTTTGAATTCACGAAATTCAGCTTTCATTGCACTGATATCTTTGTGAAGGTTTGACATAAGGCTGATTTCTGCCTGAATTTTCTGTATTGCCTGTATTATTGAGTCTGAGCAAGCCAAATCGGTGGGATTTTTGCACGAGTTACATTTCCAAATTGCCTTCTTCTCCTGAGACAATTTGACATAGTTAGTCTTGCTAATGTCTCCGCAGCGATAATGGACTTTAGACTTACAAGTCGAGTACAACGCACCTTCTTCAACTACCAACCCGCATACAGAGCAAGGCATAATTAGGAATTGATACTCTCAACAAGTTAAGTTGCATGCAACGCGACGCAGTCGGTGACTCAAAAGTGGCGCGTGTGTTTTTTCAGCCAGCCCTGATAGCCGTTGCGAGCCAGCGTTCGGCGCGCGGCGCTAACGATCGCTCTCCGATATTACGTCTATAATTGCTCAAACTAAAAGTACGTCTTCCTCGTCGAAACTCATGTTGATATCTACACAAAATGTTTGTCTAAACTTGAAACATTTCTATACGCAGGATACAGCTTGTGCACAGTATACCAAACAGCAGATTCTCTTAGAACAAAATTGAAATCGAAGCAAGTGACGTCAGGAATCTTAGTAGTAGTAGTAGACGGAGTGGGGGGCTTGTTTCCAGCCCTTGATGTCACCTAGATCTATAACATCTTTTGTAACACCCACTATGTGGTTAGGTCAGTGGTCAGCTAGTAGCCTAGTACTTCTTACCAGTCCAAGTAGATCTAAGACCTTCAAGTTGGATGGATCGCTAGGTTCGAGAAAGGCTCGCCCCAGTAAACTGTGTCTTTTAGCGGCGAGGCCTGGGCAGCGACCAACGATGTGTATGCTGTCTTCAGGTTCTTCGCCACACATTCGGCAGTCCTTGCTCTCGGTCAAGCCGAAATTGAATAGATGTGCTCTAAGGGTCGCTCTAAAGGTGACGCTTGTTACCTTCAGTGCTTAAAGACGATTGCGCATTCTGTAATAATCATGATATTCATAATTTACTCAATCAGACCTTTCATTTGATAATGAACACGATGTATTTATCTAAATTTATTGTCTTTTGGACATTTGGACAATTATTTATTTGACATTCGGACAGTTTAGGGACTTTATGGCACCTGGAATGACATAAAGATGCTAATGAAACCATACACGTTTAAATCGGTTCAAGAGTTTAAAAGTTATGGTAGAATAAAGAAACGGAAAACATACATACCTAGGTAAACCCTGAACGCGTTAGACTCCTTTTTATTGGGCATACTTATAATAAATTAACAGAAAATTATTATTATTATTCTGAAAAAAACTGAGTTTCATCATTACCACATACGGTTTTTTTTTTCGAGTACATTTACGTAATTTTATAATATTCCAAAATGTCAGAATGGAATTAATTCGTAAGAACAAAATACGGTCACTAAAACATTGATAATATAATATTTTGTGGAGTGTAATAATGAAACATTTTATATAATTTATTTTGCTAAAAAATAATCTATATAATTACTATATAATTGCTAAAAAATAATCTATAGAATTTATATTCGTTACTGGCCCTACATGTTTTATTCCTGGCGGCCGCGAAGAAGAAGAACGAAAAATAATAAACTGTCAAATGATGACGTAACACCAACGTCACACGGTGAATTATATTGAAGACGCTGTTTTCGCCTTATATGAGATCAAGGGGTCGTCGCGCGTACCCTATGACCCTCGGGATGACACAGCTATTCTAACATTACCACACACTTTTAAATCGGTTCAAACATTTAGGAGTTATGGTGGAATAAAGAAATGGAAAACATTTACGTCTAAACACTCTGCTTACGATTCGAAAAAAATATATGTTAAACAAGAACATTTTCCTAATATTCTTAGCTTTGAATATTTTAGATTTTGTTTATATTACATAGTGTAATTAATTTGTGAAATTAGGTCTAACCGAACACAAAAACGACTACAACGCAAATACTATCTGGCGTATTATTATGAAACCTGCACCATTTTAAGATAATTTAATTATCTATCTTTTTATCTACGATTTTTTTTCGAATAGTCAAAGAATAATATCCGTTTTTTTTGCTTTATCGAATAAAATTCGTGCGTGGCGCTCTATCGGAAGACGTTTAAATTATTCCGAATCATTTGCTTCCGCAGCCGCAAATGATTCGGAATAATTTCAACGTTTTCCGAAAGAGCGCAGTTATCTGATATCAGAAATAAATTGAATTAATACAGTATGACCGTGGACCACTGTCACGGTAGGATTCTGACGCTGTGTTCCGAAAGAAGACGAAATAAATTACGTTATTAAAAAACAAAATGCCCAGGAAATCAAAATTTTTACAACATAAACGCCGTATACTGGAGAAAAATAGATTATTAAGGTAAGTAACGTGTATTATTACGTGTATATTATTACCATTGATTTTATAATCAATGATTATTACCATTTGTCTGCTCTGACGTTCCTTGCCTGACGTCACATTGGGGTGACTAGACGAATAGGCTTCGTGCAACAAGTTAACTAATTAACACTTATAAAATAAAATACGTCTTTTATTTCATAAACTGGCGTGATTACTGTTAGATCAAACTTGAATATTGATTTTGAAGATCGATTTAGGGTCGATTTCTGTTTGAAACCTGCGGGTAAAAGTACCTACACATAAGTATAAGTTGAACCGTCGATTTGCTAAATTCGTTCATAAAGCGACAAAATTTCATTCGTGATTTTCGTAGTATGACGTAAATTATACTTTGGTTGGAGGGGGTTGTATTTGTGGCAATAAGATCATTTTGTGGGTTTTAGCCAAAAATCTAGTAGTAATCATAATAATTCTACTTATAACATAGTTAAGCGCATATCTGACTCACTGACTGACTCTATAACGCTGTAGGTAAAGACAGTCTTTTGTTTGTCAGATTAGACAATGGGACCACCATTGACGCGGTATTTTCCAGATATTTAGAGGATATCAAGTCTCAAACTTATGTTTCTTATTTCAGTTACCATAAACCTATAGTTTCAATGATAACAATTCCTCAATAACCTACATGTATTGTAAGATAATAAAAATATTTTAAACAATATTAACTTCTCATTTATTCAATAAAAGAAAAAAAAATGTTTTCTTATCGGTCACCACGCTCAAAAAGTGTAACTTGAATTAATATCAAAGAAAAAACTTGAATTAATATTAAAAAAAAACTGCATAAATAAAATAAATAAATAATTACCTATAATTGCAAAAGTTGTTAAAAAATGCTATGCAATAGCTTTACCGCGGCAGTCCCCGAGTGCCACACGTATTTTATATAACATTATCTCTCCTTATACCAGATTTTATAAGTTCTTGCCAGCGCCGTCTGGTGAAGTATATCATAGATGCATAAAGCCGGCTCTTTTGATGGTTAAAATGATTATGAGATGCAGTTTGTGGGCTAGTTGAGCGAGGAAAAGTGTGAAAGTCGTATGCTTGGGCCCGAGGTACAGTTAGCGAAAGGTAAAACTTCGCCGAGCACCTCGCTAATGGCCGCCTTTGTGAAGGAAACTTCGCATCGGACCTATTCTGGATCGGGATATCAACCGCAAAGCATTACATTGTGTCGTGATGTGAATCGCAACTATCAACCTAGGCGGCCGCCTAGGGCGCAAAATTTTGGGCGGCGCAAAATTGAGGTTTTTTTTTAATGTGGGGATTTAAAAAGTTGCTTTTGGACCGTAGGAAAATAATAATTCAGTATCAAAAAATACTCGTTACTCTTTGTGTATTTTTTTGTTTTATAAAAACAGAAAAACTATCTGTAATCTAACTGTGAGTTTCTGTTTTTTATTGAGAGAACTGTACATTATGCTATTTTAAAACCCATAAACCCATATATACCTAATGCAAAACTTTATGTTATGAAGCTTTTCTAATACTTATTTATTATTTCTAATTATTTATTTCTAATACTTATTTAGATTTCTAAATAATCATTTATAAGCTGTCAAAATAAAAGACAAAATGAAAAGCCATTGTTAGAACTACTTTTTCAAACAACATAATAGATTGAGATTTGTAGATATTCAATTATATGTATTTTATGTAAACTTGACATTCGTTTTATTCCAAGTGATCATTAATCGTTGAAAGGTTATAAAATCAAATTCTTTGTTATAATATTTATTAACAAAAACGTATTTGCGAAGTTCCATTCCATACCATAGTTCCATACCAGGCAGACCCCTATGAGGGCGCAGAATTTGTTTTCGCCTAGGACGCCAAAAACCCTAGTTCCTTTCCTCAGAAATTTTGTTACAAATTGTCACTGTCTAAATAGTGACAATTTGGATCAGTAAAACACAATGGGTATTTTGGGTCCACGTCTCCTATACCTGTAAATCATATACCAATGGAAAGATTTCTTTATGTAGAACATATATTACCATAACCACGGATTTCAATTATGAGCCGTTTCTGAGTTATATCCTATTAAATATGGCTAATTACCTAAATCCCCTAGGGCACCTAACACATCCAGGCACGGGCGTATATAAGGGGGGGGGGGGGGTTTAGGGGGTCCGGACCCCCCTCCCCCCCTTAGCATACGACTTAATATTCGGAACGAAAATGAGTTCACCATTCTTTTCGAGCAAGCAAAGCAGATGAGTTCAATCTACATTTGTTCCATGAACGACTAAAAGGCAAACCCAGCGCAGCAATGCTCCAGGAGAAACTGCCGAAATATGTTACCGTAGAAATGTATTTTACCCTTTCATTGACTATGTGGTTACAGAACTTATTTTATTTAAAGGTAGGTACTTAAAGTAACTATCATTTGTCCGCGATTAACTTGAGTGTATTTTAATGTTTATGTAATTTTTAAATAACTGAGATTGGAGTTTAGAATTTTGCTTATTTCTGAGTGAAGTCCGGCCAATAACTAGTTTATCTATAGCATCTATTATTTATTAAAATCCATATAGCATCTATTATATATACCATATAGCATCTATTATTTATTAAAATCGTATTTACGTATATGTGTATTTGCCATATTGTATTACCTATGTTATTTATTTATTCCGATATATTATTCAATCTTAATTAAGCACATTCATTGAATATAAAAATAAAAAGGTTTTTTTTTACTTTAATTAGGCTAATTGTTACGTAAGTTGTTTTACCTATTTCCATTATTTACTCTGACCCGCCTAGATACGGGACATTTAAGTCCTAGTTAGGTGGGCACTGAGCATTAGCCGCATTTCGGTGTTCAATTTTTCCGAGTTACTTATAACATTGATAACAATGGGGCTAAATGTACCAACAAATAAATGAATAAAGTATTAAATCTAAAATCTAAATCTTTGTACATATTCGTACCCGCGGACCCCTCCCCCCCCCCCCCCCCACCCCCCATGTGAAAGCTATAGCTACGCCCGTGCCAGGCATTATATTTTTAATAACTGTGTAAACGAAAACCGTTGCAAAATACCCGAAACGATAAACTACATACGCTGTGTAAGTACAAACTATATATTCCTAAGAATACTCGATGATTTCATTCCCGCTCTGTTTCCTGAAGTATGTAATATGCTAAGGTCAGCTGTTCAACATCAGTCAACATGGTATGCCCAACGACCGTACATCATAATATACTATCTTTTATGGATTTCACTGCAAATAATATATTTTAAATAAATAATTGGCAAGGGGCTTTTCATGTAATTAGCCTTCAAAACTCCGAAACGGCTTATAATTAGATAAGTTATAGTAGTCATAATTATTGTAGATAAATAGATATTTCCAATAGTAAATACGTTATTGTTATTGTCTAGGTACGCCCAGCGCCCATACGTTTTTGCCCATTGTCCTTTGTATCAGATTTTTGTATAATATAGAATTTGTATTAGACATAATTTTGTATAAGACGATTTGTATCAGAATTTTGTTCCAATAAAACGAGACATCAGCCATTGTTTCAACCAATTATCTTTTATCACGGTGAATTAACCTAATAATATTTCTTATACTAAGGGACACAAAAAACCAACATACATTTTAATCAAGTAATAACGTCGAACCGCCCGAAGCTAGCCTAAAACGAACCATATTGGAAAATAGACATTTTAATACCACGGAAATAGTGCAAAAAACTGTAAATGCTTGGTAATTATAAATAGACTATTAATAGATTTACTGTCATAATCACTATCGGAGGGGGGAGCTGGGGGTCGGGGGGGGGGGGGAGGGGTTGAAAAAATCTTGTTTTTCCGTGGGTTCCTATCCCCTCTAATCTATAGTGCTTAAATAGATACCAAGTACTTAGGATGCAAAAGGGATTTTGGAGGGGGGGAGGTTTGGTGGGAGTATTTGTGGGAAGGGGGTTTTATTCGGGGGCAAGGGGTTGAAGTTGGGGGGCTATGGTTTAGAAGGAGGGGTGGGAGAGCGTTGCATGGGATACCTTTGGGGGGGTTAGGGTAGAGGGAGGGGGTTTGGGGAGGAGTAGTTAAGGGGATTGGGTTGAGGGGCGTTAAGAGGGGGGTTGGAGGGGGGTAAGGGTTTTGCGCGTAGGGGGGTGGATCGTCTGCTTGACACAACCGATTTTTTAAAAAACAGGCGTCTGCCTCGAACTTAAACTAAACTTAAAATTTGAACACAGTAAACTTATATGAAGGGTCACGGGAAATAATGATGAAAAGAAACTTTTTAAATGTTTACTTATTCAATTTTTAAAATTTACAGACTTCTAACCACGGTTTGGGTGAGAACAAATACAGTTTGTCTGTAAACGAAATATATTTGTGTTTCTAAATAAACGGGTCGACCGTTTAGTATGCCGAGCGGCGTATGCTCAATTCGGAACGGGATCTGAGCGTGCTTAGTGCTTTGAGCTGAGGGCAATTCGGATCGCGTGCTTTATTTTTTAAATCGATTATCCTTATTTCTCAGCGCTATATTCAAATTTTATTCGTCTTGGGTGGGAATAGTTGGCAATTATTGCTGAACAGGGATCTTTACTACCATTTCCCAGGTATCTCCTAGAGCAACGACATACAGACGACACCTAATGTGCTGTTGTCTATCCTAACCTTACTTCTGACGATTTAAGGGCTATCAAATCGCATCTAGAATCGCAAATATCGTCGAGTGACAACAATCGCATATAGTATCGTCGCTTAGAATCCGGGGGCAGAATAGGTCCCAACGCTACTTTTTCCTAGCACTTTCCCAGTAGCGAGTCGGTGGCGCACGAGCGGGCGTTGAAAAGTTAAAGCAATTATAAATTAGGGGAGGATATTTAAAATTCTGCTAGTAATCTGCGAACGCTAACCGTGCGCCTGCTATAACAAGTATTATAACATTTTCGCCGCGAGATAAGACCATAATTAGGATGTATTCTTTTAAAAATTCCTTTGCAGCAGCTCGAAACTTTACTTGACGAAAGATTCGGCAGGGAGTGGCGTAATTATGGGAGATGGGAATCTCGGAGTCAAATTCCCCCTCCCCCCCCCCCCCCCCCCCTAGAGTTTCAATAGTTTTTTGTATTTGATTGATTTTGATACGAATATGTCCAGTAGTTCATGCAGAAGTGATACCATTCGAAGAGAATAACTTTATCATCATTTTAATCGACGCATAGTTTAGTGTCGTGTATTCATTAACCCTTAGAGAGCCAGCCATGGGTATAAAACTCACGACGCATGGAATTTCGTAGTGGGTGCATGCATACTAATATAAACGGTGGATTATTCAATGAAGGCGAGTATTACCGCATATGGAATAAATACGGAGATCGGCCGCCGGCAAATTGTCACAACAGAAAAACCACCGATCGGTAGTATTGGCTTCCAAAAGGGTTTAAATCGGTCCTTCAGGGGGCGCATTTGTTGTGTGGGGCTTTCTAAGGTCTTTATGAGCCTTGTAACACTGCGACTATTGCTGATCTATTGTGTTCGCCACCTAATATAGTTCCGCGTTAAGCCTTGTGTCATGAAAATAAAATGAAAATTTTATTTAAGAACCCCAATAGGCTTTTGGCGCCAGATTGTTTTACCTCCTCAGGTTGGAGATTATTACCACCTAAGTGGGTGTTTTACGCATCCGTAGGCCACACTCGCACATGAGGTGCAGAGGAGTTTCCTCTGCCCCTTAGCAGAACCTGCATATTTTCGTGTCCCGGAGCTTGAGGTTGTACATATGTTTGTTCAGGCTACAGTGCCCCGTGATCGTCCTCACTATTATGCATAGATTGTTCCCAGTGGCGTTACTAAGCCGGTGCAGCCGTTGCGGCGCACCGGGGCCCACGATAGTTCGGGGGGCTAAAATGGGCGAAACCACAATTGCGACACATGCAACAAAGTATGCACACGCATTACATTACAATTATTACTTTGGGTTAAATCATTAACAGTAGAATTGCAAAACTTACAACTATTTTTGATATTGCTGAATCAGTTAATGGAACACAATTTATTTTATTTATTTATTGGAATTATCAAATTAACCATTTACAATAAGTATAATATTAAAACAAATGACAAAAACTTTCCTCTTTCATTCACTGGCTAGTGCTGCCCAACTGGGATATACCCGTTCCAGGGCAAGCAATTAATATTTTTACATTTAAAACGAGGGTCGATGAACCAACGAAACACAATAATAATAATAATAATTTAAAAATATATATAATAATAATATATATATTTATATATATATATATATATATATATATATATATATATATATATATATATATATATATATATATATATATATATATATATATATATATATATATATATATATATATATATATATATATATATATATATATATATATATATATATATATATATATATATATATATATATATATATATATATATATATATATATAATATATATATATATATACTATATATATATATATATATATATATATATATATATATATATATATATATATATATATATATATATATATATATATATATATATATATATATATATATATATATATATATATATATATATATATATATATATATATAATATATAAATAAAAATTTAAAAATTTCATTTTTAAACATTTATAATAAAAATTACAATATTATATAGGAAATA